>JAACNH010007500.1:0-14823 GCA_019447015.1 Hymenochirus boettgeri | reverse complement strand
CGCGAATAGGTATAATAGACATTTTACTCATAGATTCGATGCTCCGTATAGGTATATAACTTTTCTCATGGATTCGATGCTCGCGTATAGGTAAATAGACATTTTAATCGCGGATTCGAGGCTCGCGTATAGTATAATAGACATTTTACTCATGGATTCTATGCTCGCGTATAGTAAAATAGACACTTTATTCTGATTCAATGCTTGCGTATAGGTATAATAGACATTTACTTGCGGATTCGATATTTACTCACGCATAGGTATAATAGACATTTTATTCGCGGATTCGATATTTACTCGCGAATAGGTATAATAGACATTTTACTCGCGGATTCGATGCTCGCGTATAGGTATAATAGACCATTTTACTTGCGGATTATGCTCGTGTTTAGGTATAATAGACATTTTACTCATGGATTCGATGCTCCGCTATAGGTATAATAGAATTTTACTCACGGATTCGATGCTTGCTTATAGGTATAATAGACATTTTACTCATGGATTCGTGCTCCTATAGGTATAATAGACTTTTACTCGTGGATTCGATGCTCGCGTATAGGTATAATGGGCATTTACTCATGATTCGATGCTCGCGTATAGGTATAATAGAACTTTTACTTGCGGATTCGATATTTACTCGCAAATAGGTATAATAGAATTTCACTAACGGATTCGATGCTCGCGTATAGACATAGACTTTGCTCACAGATTCATATTTACTCATGAATAGGTATTATAGACATTTTACTCGTGGATTCGATGCTCGCGTGTAGGTTAATGACACTTTTACTCACGGATTCAATATTTACTTGCGTATAGGGATAATAGACATTTTATTCGCAGATTCGATATTTACTCGCAATAGGTATAATAGACATTTTACTCGTGGATTCCATGCTCACGTATGGGTAATGATATTTTACTCGCGGATTCGATATTTACTCGCGAATAGGTATATTAGACATTTTACTCACCGTTCGATGCTTCAAATAGGTATAGCCATTTTACTCGTGGATTCGTGCTTGCGTATAGGTATTAGACATTTTACTCATGGATTCGATATTTACTCGCGAATAGGTATAATAGACATTTTACTCACATTTTCTCTTGCCTCGATTGTTCGAACATTCGATAATTGTCAAAAGTCCGGAAAATCTCGAAAATCTTGGTCCGGGATATTTAAGAAGTCCGAGTCCTGGAACTCGAATAGTTCAGCTCGAACTTGGGTTCGATTTCGAATTCTGCCCATATCCTCCGCTCATCACAGAACCATCTCCTGTACAGACTCCCCACTCGTACTGCTTCCTCTCGCCTTAACCTTTCTCTCTGTGGTTCCCATCCTCTGGAATTCTATTCCCCTCTCTCACATACTGAAACCTAATCTAGCCTTACATCCTAACTATCTGGTAACCACAGAGTATATGATTGTTCTATTTGCACTGTATAAGTTTTCCCTCTAGCACTTATACCCATTCATTGTATTTGTATGCTACCCACCTAACTAGATTGATAGTTCTACTGGAAGGACCTCCTTTCCCTTTTGTGGCAAAGCTCTATCACTTATTTTCTATCATTTATATATTTATATACTGAATTATCTATGTATTTATCCCCTTGTATGACTTGTGTTACATGATCAAAAATAAATTAAACACATAACACATGTAAACCAATGATTGATTCTATACAAAGCTGATTCTTATTAATGTGCTTATTACTTGATTACTGATGCAATGTTTTACCGAAAAAAATGCCCAGGAGTGGGTGCCTTAGAGATGTGTTGAATGGAGACAATAATACCTCTTGATTTTTAACCTGCCCTGGTCCTGGCCGCCCTGACGAAAGTTAACATTTGCAGCATTTGATTGCTGTCCAGCATCAAAGATTTTATTGCACAATAACTTTTCCTGCAGCTGAAAAACTATTTGTATGTGAAAAATGCTCTGTCAAGTTCCCATTGATACCTTTTGTCTATTGGTTTTCAACTGCTTTTTGTCCAAAAGTGAATGTAATTATGACATGGATCCTTTCACAATTTTACCATGTAATTTTAGTAACGCACTGTGATTTTTTTTCCTTTTTCATATTTGCATATCAGTATTGTAAAGTTTAAATCACAATGTTATCACTAGGTATGAGCCCTGGTTTTCAAAATTGTAAAATTAACATCTTATTTGCAGTTGGAAATTGCAGTTGAAAAAAACAAAAAATCCTTTTTTAATGAGGTACAAATCAGATTTTCTGAATTCCAATACATTTTTTAGGCCATGAAAGTTCGATAGTTTGTAATCAACCCATTAAAGTCAATGGAGACAATAGTTCAAAAATTATACAATTAAAATAGTAACTTGTAACTGGTACTGTACATGGCTCTGGGACCTGGCAATGGTCTGGGAACATGTAGATGTCACCATAACTTTCCTCATGATTGGGCTGAATTTTCAATGGTTACCGAAATTGATCACCTCAAGGGTTAGTGAACACCACATTCGAGGGTTATCACCAAATTTGAGGGTTAGCGAATGCCACTTCAAGGGTTGCTGGCAAACTTAAGGGTTACGAACACTGCATTCAAGGGTTATGAAAGCTAAAGTTAGGGTTAGTCTGAATTCGAGGGTTACTGAATGCCACATTGGAGGGTTATGGAGCCTAAGTTAGGGTTAGTGCTGAATTCGAGGGTTACTGAATGCCACATTGGAGGTTTATGGAGCGCTAAGTTGAGGGTTAGTGCTGAATTCGAGGGTTACTGAATGCCACATTGGAGGTTATGGAGCGCTAAAGTTGAAGTTATTGATTTGAAAATTTGAGAATCCTCAATAATTTCGGGAAAAATCTGCAAGTTCAAAGGTCTAAAGTTCGTAGTTTGAAGAGTCTGAAAATGTCTGAGTTCGTATGAACTCATAAAATCCGACTTGAAATTTGGTTCGAGTTTCAATCCATCCCTAATGACGCATAATACATTTCAAAAATCCAGTATGAAAAAGGCTATTATTATAGTATAATGTACTGACAACACAAAATTGTACCCACAGCATACTTTTAAATCTAATGTATTCCACATGCATTGATGGACAGTGCCCGTTGTGAAAACCTTTTTGTCACCAATCAAAAGAGATGATATCTCTTAAAACTCTGTAAAGTTGTTCATATTTTTTGCTTTCTGTAAAACCAAACAGGTCAGAAAAATGTCCATTTAATGAAACAATAACATTAATTTCTTCGTTTTAATAGCCACTGTCTTGCTATAAAAAGAAACCATTGAAAAAAAGACATAACGGTAAAGTGATAAAATGTTACAGGAATTTTAAATACTATTTTAGTATGCAACCAAATTGCTGTTTAATTTTACTGCAAATGAACCATTTTTCATTATTTATTATTCTATTGTGCATCTTTTAGTCTGTGCAATCAATGAAAGAATGATAGTCTCTATAATCCAGACAATTCATTCACTTAACTACATCATTTCAGATAATATTGAAAGGGAAATTGAACGTCTGGTAAACTGCTGCAAAATGAATCAATGCAATTAATCAACGTACATGTTAATTTGCTTCATCACAAGCTTTAATCTCAGTTTAAGCTCGTTAATATTCTTATTTTAACAATGTGAATGCATTTAGAAATGATTTGCATTCCCATGCAGCATTTCAAACACGTTTCCTCATACACAATAAGTTTATTTTTTTAATTCTCTTCTTAAGGTCCATACAGACAGGTGACCACGGGGCCAACACTCGATGTACAGTGGCCAAGTATCATTGGTTTATGGATGCTCGGTTACCCAGTTCTGTTGGATGCCTTTGATGATCTGCTCTGGTGGATTATCAATGTCCGCCAGCCGAACATCCATAGACAAAGTAATGCTTGGCCAAAAAAAGGCTGTTTGTCCTACAGTCAAGTGCCACAGTCGGCCCCTGCGATCAAACATCTGAATGCTTTACCATAAAATAAATTATGAAAAATTTCCAAATTTTGCCTATTATGTTTTAATGTGCACTATGGATTTTTTTTCTTTTTTTAAGTGAAGGATCTACAGTATGTTCCCAGTTTGAGAAAAAATCTCCTTCAGGTTCCAGGTTTTCTACAGATCCTATAAATTGCAAATAGTTTCAATCCAATGGAAAGTCAAAAGATAGAAAAATGCAAACTACTGTCTGTCAAATTGTGATTTATGGAAGTTTGCAGGGGAAGTAAAGGGTTAACAATACTCCTTCCCATCTGCTGTACTCCCTGTGGTGTTATACTTTCTGAGGCTGTTAGTTAAAGATTTAGTAAAGACTCTTTTTTCCTCTTAAAATAAAAGTATAAAAACTTTATTAGGTAACACAAGCCATAAAAAAGATGCATAAGTCAGATCCAAGCAATGTGTTTTGGATGCTGAGTGTTTGTATATTTTAATATGGCCATCGGGCAAGGGGCAGATGCATGTCTATTACAGTAGATTTGTTTGTGAAGGTTCTCGTTCATCCAGGTCATGGTATATCTGTTGTATTCAATTAGATCAACTGGACTGAAGTTTAGTTCTTGAAGAAGTTTCGCAAGTCATCTGACTGGCTTTCTCAATTCTGAATGAAGAAGCCAATAGTTAATCTAATTGAATACAAAATATATACATGAGAGTTAAAGAATAAGTGCACTGTAAAATCAAGTTATATTCATTTAGAAATATGCAGCTTTAAAAATACTGTTGATATTTTTTTTTTTACCTATGCCCCTCCAAAGCCTTGCTTGGTACCTTAAAAGTTGCTGACAACTTGTTACTTGTTCTGAATGTTAAGCTCCGCCCCTCTGAAATTTCCTCTGCTTTCTCCTGCTTGAGCCTCAAACAGTAATGCCTGTGATTTCCGTGCACCTCCCTGCTTGACCTCAAACAAAATGCCTGTGAGTTACTTGCATTCTCCTACTCGAGCTTCAAACAGTAATGCCGTGTGAGTTCCATGCACTCTCCTGCTTGAGCCTCAACAAGTTATGCCTGTGAGTTACGTGCACTCTCTTGCTTGACCTCAAACAGTAATGCCTGTGAGTTCCTGCACTCTCTCTGCTTGAGCCTCAAACAGTAATGCCTGTGAGTTACGTGTACTCTCCTGCTTGAGCCTCAAACGTAATGCCTGGAGTTATGTGCACTCTCCTGCTTGAGCTCAAACAGTAATGCCTGTGAGTTATGTGCACTCTCCTGCTTAAGCTTCAAACAGTAATCCTGTGAGTTCCGTGCACTCTCCTGCTTGAACCTCAACCGTAATGCCTGTGGGTTACGTGCACGTGCGTGTGCACGGAACTCACAGGTATTTACAGGTATTTACAATAGCCTTTTTTTGGCTATAAGTAGACCTATTGATTATCTATTTCCTAATGTTGTTTCTTTACTGTCTTGTTTGTAGATCTAATACAGTCATCAAATGGAACCTTCGAATTGAGATGGTCAACTTGTTTTGTAAGAATAATATGAGAATGTTTCAGATATGGCTCATAGAGAATTCCCAATACTGAAGGGATTATTATCACAAACATGTCCTGTAATGTTGTCACAAAAAAAATAACCGTTTCAAACTTTGCATTGAAATTTTCTTTTTTAAGTCAAAATTTTATGACATAAATAGATTTTAAGGTGAAATTGGCTTGAAAAGTAAATTTTAATTTGTTATTTAGCAAATGCCGGCAGAACAAAACCTGGCAGGTTCAACGTGTTTTCAAGCTAGATTGGAAATGTTGATAATTCACTGGAGCCTATAGCATTGGAAATGACAATTATTGAATGCTTGGAAAAGTAATAATAGATGGATAGATAGTGATTAATGAATAAGGTATTGTAAAATGGTCGGAATTTGTGTACTCACAGAAGTCCCTTTTTTTGGATAAATAGAGAAAGATAAAACTCAAATATTGTTATTTATAGATATACTTTTTCAATTGATCATTACAGTCCAATACCACACATAGTAAAGGCGCTTACTGTAATAATACAGTAATGTATTATTATGTACTGTAGTAATTAGCGCTTACTGCCCAGCCAATAACGGTTGGGAGGTTATTCATCGAAGATACAGCAAAAAGAAAGCGGGCTGCGCAATCCTGTGGATCAATCTCGCACGGAGGTAGTGGAAAATAAATGCTTCTTTATTTAACACATACAACTATACAAATGAATACTGTCTAACGCGTTTCGTGCCTGATAATGGCACTTCGTCAGAGACCAAATACATGGCTACATCACAGCTTAAATAGGGGATACAATTAAGGCACTTAATGATCAGGATCCCACTTTTCAAAGGGGAAGGGTATGAAAATACTATAAACGCAAATACAAAGAAAAAAAGAAAAACAAGAATAGAAAAAATGTAAACATCTATAGAGCTATGTACATTTCACCCAATTAAAACCAATACAGAAACATCCATATAGGTTTTGGTATAGACCTAAGAGTATTGAAATTAATTATAATTACGTAAATAAGTAAATATGATGTCGTTAAATATCTAAAGTAGTAGATATTTTTTGTCTAATAATAATATTACCTGGACATTAATATTTATATTAATATTTACCTGGGACTGGCCTGGGGAACATATACCAATATAGAGTTTGAAATAAAATAGTTACTTCTTAGAAAAATTCCCTTTCTCACAAGCAGCTATATATACAATTGTTTTCTGCATTCGATATTGAATGTTTGGAATTTGGTATTGATTATTCAAGGTCACGGTCATTGGATTTTTGAATATTTGATATAACCGACATTTAGGAACCTCAAAAAGAAAAACGGGAGGGATGCACACTGCAAAACCAATTTAACTTTTATTTCACTTCAACCATCTCACATGCACAACGTTTCGGGGGCACGCCCCTTCCTCAGGTGCATAACAAACACTCCCAATATGTGGCAATAAATACTGCTAGTGATTCAACTCCTCCCTTTAGGGAGGATATTCCTAATCCAAGTGCTTGTGCAATAAATACATGAATAACAATAAATATATTTTAATCAAAAATGTACCATTATAAGTGCCAGAAAGTACATTCAATATAATATAACAATAGACTATATGATAAAAACAAGGCAACTAGATATCATATATACAAATCATTTCATGTACTTAATTAATAAAGTGATTAAAAAATGGTACATATCTGTGTCTCAGTGTCTCAATGTCCATATCAAAAGGTGACTCGTACAAAAAATGAATAACATGAGAGATGTCTTTTGTAGAAGAACCATATAACTTTTATAATTAAGTACATTTGAAATGTTTTGTATATATGTATTCTAGTTCACTTGTTTTTGGAATGGAAAGAAAAACCCCCTGCAAATGTAAATGAATGAAACTAGTTTTCCATAAAAGTATTTCCTTTACTGTGAGATGTAAGTAAAATAAAACTAAAATCAAATCACATACTCGAGAATGGATAACAAAGTCTTTTCTTATGTTCTGTGACTGAAAACCTAGGCTCCTTAGGATTAAAAAATATAAAAGAAAAGGACAGAGCTGCTGTAATTTAACCTAGTGATTCTCTGCCACAAGGTGCAAAAATGGACTAAGTAAATCTGCTTCAGTTAAGAATAATTTTTACCTTTTGAAAGTTTTGTACTATTAACATTCTAAAGGTGTCATTATCTTTAGAGCAATTTCTTTCTCTGCTGGCTTTTAACATAAGATCAGAGCACAGAGAGCAGCAAGACACTGAATAGTGGACATGGTTTTCAATTGCATTTCATCACTTCTTTGAAATTTTAAGCTACGAGATACACAGATAAATCTTAGATACATTTCTTCAAGGGCTAAGTCACAAGTGCAAAGGTTCTTGTTTAGTACCAGATCATGTTCATATTGCAGTTGTTAACTTTGTCTATAGTTATTATCTTAAAATGACCGAATAACCTGTATCATCCATTGCATATTTATTAGCCAAAATTAGATGAAACTTTCTAAATGCAGCATAGACAATACAAATAAAAATGCCAGTTTCAGATGACCATTTAAACATTACATATATATGTGGACATTCTTACAAAACACAGTTGGTAATCATAAAGGTTACTTAATTGTGAAGAAGTTTATTTGATCCTCTAGGATGATTAGAACATCATTATAACATCATTATTATCATTCCCTAAATGATCAATTTGGGGTTAAAGATAAAAATATATCAAATTAATATTTTTATTTCTTTACTGCACATTTCCCTATAGATCTGATCTGACTTTAGAGATTGGTGTTAAAATAATGAAACATAGAAATTAGAAACCTAAATAATGCCCAGTTTCCTTGGTTTCTAATGTGGCCACTAGAGCCTTTTAATGATATTACAAAAATGTATAGATATGTACAAAAAATGTACTAAAAATCTTTAGCTTACTGGATACTGTGGCTTTAAAACTAAAGGTGTCTATCTTTTTTGATATATTCCCTCCCCCCCTCATAACCTACCTTTACTCCTTGAATGTTGCGGGCTTACTCTTCTTCTTAAATTGCATCTTGAGCTCCATCCCCACGAGTTTCTCCATCTTCTGGGTCTTGAAAGTTAAAATCCATTTGTAGAAAGCGCACATGATCTCAGTCATACATGATATGACGTCAATGCCCGTGGAAAAACCCATTAAAGTTAATGGGAGAAAAAAACCCCCACATATCCACCAAAAAAAGGTAAAATAGCAATGGTAACTTACTGTACATGGCTCTGGGACCTGGGAGATGGTCTGGCGAACAATACATATACCCAGAACTGTATAGCACTGTTTTTCTAGCTTCCACATTCTATTTTTGAGCCACGTTCGAAATTTTTCAATTTTAAAGGAGTTTTCGAGTTTTCAAGGAATTTTCGAAAAAATTTTAAAAAATGATACAGTAGCTTTCGTAAATGGCTCTGGGACCTCAGAAATGGTCTGGGGAACAGACCAATCTGATTATAACCAAATCTGATTGAAAAAGAATTTTATGTATAGTTTATGGAGCGCAAAGGTCGAGGAACATCAATTCGAACGCAAAATCATTATCAAACATTTAATATCATAAAAGTTTGGAAGTTCAAAATCCGGAATTTTTGGATCCATTCAAACTGTTAAAGCTCATTCAAGTTCTGTTCTAGTCCATCTCTAGTCATGAATTTCTTACTGTGTTGTTCACACTGTATCGCTAAATTGCAATACCATGTGTATTTAAATAGGGCCCCTAGACCTCTAAAAGGCCAAACACTAATTTTGTCCAAAAACTTATAGGGGGGGGGGTTAGTCCTTAAAGGACTTTTGGGTCCAAAATTGTGTGAATACAGGTGGTTAACAACAAGTGCAACCACACTAAAATTCACACAGAAACTCAAAAAAAAAAACAAAAACCTCTCTCCAACACCTACACTGTCTGGTCTCGACTAAACTCTAAAAACTAAACTAAACACTAAACTGCCAAGTGGCGCCTGTCTAGCTGCCTTTTTAACCCAGGGGGATTCTTTTCTTTCAGAAAGAATCTATTGGTATGCTTTTTGGAAGAATCTGATTGTAACCATCAGAATTGGTTTCAATCAGATTAGAATCTGATTTAACCATTCTGACAGGAAAAGAAGTGATTGGTTAGTATGCCAATCAGATTCTATCAAAATTCTGATTGTAACTAATCAGAATTGGTTACATTCAGATTGTTTCAGAAAGATCTGATTGTCTGTCCCCCCAGACCGTTTCCCAGGTCCCAGGGCCATTTATAGTAAGTTACTGTATCATTTTTACATTTATCATTAAAATTTTCTTTCATTTTCGAAATTTCTTGAATTTTCGAAAATTTACGAACACGTTTGGAAAAAAATTGGAAAGTGGAATTCTGAAAATCCGTGAGATCCGCGGTTCGGAAATCTACCCAGATCCGCGTTCAATCTGCGAACCGATCTTCAGTGCTGATATAATAACTACACACAACCATTCAGGGCAATGCCCCTTTCCAGAAATGTTGTGTTGTTTATACAGTATTTATTAGAACAAGTAATAAAGTACTGTTATTTAGATTAAAAGAATGCGCCTTTTAATGTTTTTAATTAGTGGTGCAGTTCCGAGTGCACATAAAACTTTTCTGCCTGGACTTGGCCTACCTTATACAGTCTGAAAATGACCTAGGATATTTATGACCAATTCAAGCCATTTTAGTTAACAGCTCAGCTTTTGCTTTTGGTGTATGCTTATCCTTTGAATTCCATTCAACATTCTGGCTAAGACAAAATTGTAAAACACTTTATCAATATTAAACTACATATCCACAAAAGGAAAAAAAAAAGGGGGGGGAATGGTACAAAAGAAAGAGAGAATTAATGCCTGTCAGGGCACACAGACGAATTAATGGACAGCAGTCCACTATACATTACAGTAGTATCTTTCAAATTCATATTTATAACCCAAGAATTTTAGCTACAAATTTCTGATAAATGAAAAATCTTCCAACCATATCAAGGAACCCCCTTTATAGAGGGTTATAACTAGTGACCTTGGGTTATATTTCTGAGCTGTCATCACCTGCTTGGTTGTATTTTCATTCATCGTAAGTGTGCATTGGTCTTGAAACAAGTGGAGAAGATGGTGAAAAGTATTTTACACCATTCTAAAACAGAATTCATTGAGACAAAGGAAAGCAACCCACAGAAAAGATACGTATATAGAAAGGCTTGTGATCGTTCTCATTCATCCAGGTCATGGTAAACTGTTGTATCATTTGAGTTCTTGAAACATTTTTCATCACCATTCCAATGACTAGCAAAACATCTTCAAGAACTAAACATCAATCTAGTTGATCTAACTGAAAACACAGAATATAGTAAAAGCCTTCCATGAAGGACATTGACTTCTTAGAAAATGTACATTTACTAATTTAAATCTACTTCTAAAGTGTATTAGACTGTTTTTTTTATTTCTACTGTGGTTTGAAAGATATATTAAAATGTTTTTCGTGCAGTAGTTACTATAATTCATTCTCAAGAAAGGATAATCTTGGCTCCCTGCCATTTTCCCAAAGTTGAAGTCAATTTTTTTCTTTCAGATCTTCAATCAAACTGAGCCTTAAAGGGTTTGTAAAACATACATGTATATGCCAGATGCTACATATTTTTACTTCATTTTACATGACAGCTCCATTGTGTGTTTGCCTTAAAACAAGAAAAGTTCTGTGTCCCATGTTGCTTAACCTTTTCGCATATGACCCAAGAATATAGTATGTTCTGTTTTCATCTGCTTACATTGCTATTTTGTATTTCACTTCCTCCAGAACATTTCTTTCTTTCAAATGCATCAAGCAGTTTATTTTTATCAATATTTTGAAAAAGGAATATTGGTATTTGGCAAGCTCTTAAAGTATAAAACCTGAAAGAACAACCATTTCTAATTTTGAAACTTAGAGGAAAATCAGCACCAACGATGTGGAAATGAGGACAGCACATAGACCGGTATTTTTTTTATTTTTATTTTGATACTTATTAAAAGCACTCAAAAGTAAATCCAAGCAAACAAAAAATAATGGCATCATGCTTTTTTTAGAATATGCACCATCGTTGGTTATTAGCTAATGATTTTTATGGGCCATATTAGAAACTTTTATAGTTTTTTAGTTTAGCAATTTTAAAACTTTGACAATTTTTTTTTTTAATTCCAATTTAAAAATGGGACTTTTTTTAAAGATGGCTTTGCATTTTAAAGATTATGATGCGCTCAGATTGGAACAAGAATGATATGGACACTATTAAATACCTAAGTACGCAAATACATTTAGGAGAGGTGGAACAGGAAGAGGTTTCATAAGAGGCATTATGGTAGGGGACTAAATCTTAAGAGGTGTTTTAAAAAGAAGAACCACTAGTGACTAATGATTTGTGCTTTCTGTGATGTTTGCTGGGGCTGAATTTTGCATTTATGATTCATGGATTATGCCCATGATGCATTATTACACAGCCTGTCAGCAATAGCTGCTAAACAAAGGCAGGTGTATAAATCCAGTGCTGTGCACAAAAACCCTTTTTATTATGCTAATCATACACATAAAACACACACAAATATAAATACTATAAAATAAAAATTGAACAAGGCATATATTGTATCTATGATCAAACCCCTGAACTGGTGACAGTCAATGAAAAAGTTCCTAGGTGAAAAGGGGGATCCACAGGCTCCATGTAGTAAGCATATAAATCAGTTCAAAGTCATATCTTCCATAGATAATAGAGCAATAAAGCACAAAACCGAGTTTTAGCTAAGAAGTAAGTAGCAAATAAGCTGAAATAATTGTGCCGAGGGGGTTTAAAGGTAGCAGATCAAATCAATGCAGGGTTAGAGCAAGCAAAGTTTAAGAGGTCTAAGAACAGTCCTCCCCCTCAGTGCGTCCCTCGCATTGAACCTCAGCATTGATGCCAAAGCCAACGCCACAAGCACTCCGGTGCAGCAAAACACCCTAGTTGGTCGGGGGCAGCACAGTGGATCAATTCAAAATCAACATTGGAGCAGATTTGAGGAGGGTCCGAGAAAAAGCAGGAGCGCAACAGCCAGGTCCAAACAAACACCCTTACTCGACCAACGTGCGTTTGGGGAATACACTCCCTTCTTCTGGTTTGAGTAGGGTGTTTGTTTGGACCTGGCTAAATGATTCACCTGATTCACACTACTGTACCAGTCCCCAGTAGCTTAATGATACTTTACTTTATTCGGTGGTTGTACTGATAAGGAAAGGACTACATTAGCCAGAGGAAACATGATTTACTATGAAAAGGATTTTAGACTACTATACAAAAATTTTCTGAGGTATTCTCATTATATGGTTTTATATGACTGTCAACTCCTCTTTATAAACTAATGTAACTGCATACAAATTTCATGTTACCAATTTTATATCATTTGGAAACAGTAAGTAGGATTCATGCAACTTTAATGTGGGTCTAGTTTAAAAGATATAATAGGATATCCTTTATTCAGCTATGCGCATAGTGCAATTCTGCTTCTTTTATTTATCTTGTTTGCCGAATCATCACATAAAAAAAAACAATCTAGAAGCCGAACCAGATTACCACCTTAATGGGACATATGTTATGAGTAGGGGAACCCAAATATGGCTGAGATTTTTTTTTTATGCGTTTTCAGTTAAAGGGGGATGGTCTATTTTGACACTTGATAAAGGACCCTGTCCGAAACATGTTGTGTTGAATAAAGCTTTCAAGCAATTTCCTAGTGAGTTGCGTCCAAGTCCTGTTGGGTACCTCTACAACCTTTTTCTGTATCTGTATCTGATGTTCCAGGGCAGAACACTGGGGGACTACACACCCAAGGCAGCTATCAGCCGGTGGAAAAAAAGATGATTTTGTGATATTGATCTAATTTGTTCCATACATAACCAATATTGGGGCATATAGAAATAGAATAAACCTTTAAAATGCAATGTACCCAATGTATTAGTCACAGGTAACATAAATGGAAACAAAATGCCAAACACACTGAATGTACCAAATAATTTTAAAAGGTCTCTGTTAGACCCACAAATATTCACAACAAAACAATACATGGAGGTGGGAAAGACTGATAATATAGCATATAAAAGTATCTAGACCTTACTGTTAGTATATGGCCATAAAAAGATTCAAAATTAACTGTTATATACAAGGCTCACAAAGATATAGGCATAGAAGGCAAAATACAAAATTGTTTGACTAATACAGTTACAAAGTCTAACAGGAGGTAGATTAATATATAGATTTTATAAACCTATTTTTGTATAACAAGCTCAGTTTAAAATTTTGAAATTCTGCACAGTATCCAAAACAAACAGTAACTGCACTTTTTAAAAATGAATCTATTACAATGAGATCAGCAGATTTACAGTCACTTGGTATATACTATCCTTGTACAATATCATTTGAAATATCTTTATAGACAAGACTATCCAGTTTTATATGAACTACACCTTCCCCTGCTTCAGACAGGAATTAACCAATTTAAACCATATCCATTTTCAAACTCCCTCTGGACATTCAACAACAATGGAATTTAAAGAGTTAAAAGTCTAAAAACTTAGTAACTATGAAAACATACTAATGGTATAAAACCTGAGTATAATCCAGAATGTTTGGCTATCATGTCAAACAAGGGATTTCTTTGTTACTGTTAATATTGTCTTTGAACTTGCAGTCTCGGCACAATGATTTTCTTTTTGCCTTATTTCTAAAAATCTGACAAATTCGTTATGCTGTTGAATGATAGGCTTGTGCCTTAGTGACTGGGCCAGCTATAACACAAAGGTTTTTTATTATGGCATCATAGGTTCGAGTTGTACAGAGTTCAAGAATGAAAGGGTAGATCTTTATCCCTCTAAGCCTCCTTTAGGCAATCCACACATCACCAGAACTTTATAGATCAGATATGTGTGCACAGTCTTAAACACATTCATTTCTACTGGTAAAGACCATAAAATATATAGATGCAAATATAGATGAAAAATAAGGTTAGTAATGTGTCCCATGCTTTATTGTGTTAAAAATCATTTTGGATCTTAATAAACTACAGGCAAGGCATTGCTCTATTATTTTCCAGTAATACCCAGTTGGCAAAGTGTACTGAGAATAGAAGTAATGTCTAGACAAACAGCACTAGACAATGGGAAATTAACCCAGTGACAATTGACAACAAACACACCTCGCGTATAGGTATAATGGGCATTTTACTCATGGATTCGATGCTCGCGTATAGGTATAATAGACATTTTACTCACAAATTCAATATTTACTCGTGAATAGGTATAATAGACATTTTACTCGTGGATTCGATGCTCGCGTATAGGTATAATTGACATTTTACTCACGGATTCAATATTTACTCGC
>JAACNH010007499.1:0-14825 GCA_019447015.1 Hymenochirus boettgeri | reverse complement strand
ATATATATATATATATATATATATATATATATATATATATATATATACGTCACATTCTGAGGAAGGCTGCTGTGTCAGCCGAAATGCGTTGATGTATTAATAAATATTTAAACAGAAGAGAAGACCTGCGAGTGCTCTGTCCATCGGAAGCTTTGTTTATATCATACGGAGGCACCGGGGCATATGAATGGGAAGCGTGAGTGCGGGACCCATGGTGGACTATATATATATATATATATATATATATATAAATAATATATAAATATAAAAATGATAATACATATATAAATATAAAAATGATGTATAAATTAAGAGCAATTAACTGAATGAAATAATAACATTAAAATTAAAATATTAATATTTAAATATTAAAATAATAAAATTAAAAGATATTCTGTATTTATAAGCACAGACAAGCCTTTTAACATGCAAAGTAATATACTAACATAGCAATATAGTAATTGAAGTTGAATAAAGACATACGTCCATCAAGTTCAACCTTTAAAACCCTACCCTACGAGAGGAAAGCAAAAAACCCAGCTAAAAAGGTGTGTGTGGGGGGGGGGGTATTCCTTCCTGACTCCAAACGGCAATCCGAAAGTATCCGTGGATCAACCAGATCTACAGTTTATCCAAAAGAGAACAATCCAGAGTGCACTCCAGCCTTCAACATAACTGTGTTTAGTGATGTTTCGGTTCCATGAGTCACCTTCCTCAAAAAAAAACTACATTATATGTATAAATATCAGTAATTCTCAATATTTTTTAGTTTTAGAAACTTATCCAGGCCTATTTTAAAGAACTTTTCATTGCTACATCTGCTGGAAGACAGTTCCACAGTTTCACCGTTCTCACTATAAAGAAACCCTTCCTAACCTGAAGATGAAACTTCTTTTCTTCCAATCTTAAAGGATGTCCACGAGTCCTCTGATATGACCTATTAGTGAACAATGCACCAGAGAGTTTATTGTATGGCCCATTACTATATTTATATAAAGTGATCATATCCCTATGCAAACATTGCTTCTCCAATGTAAACAGCCCTAACTTGTCTAATCTGCATAGTCAAGCCTCTCCATTCCCTATTACTTTATAAAATAGAACAAACAGGTTGGGCAAACCCCAACCTATGTACCCCACTTTCTTCCCAGCCGGGAGGCACTCCACTGATATTGTAAGGGAAATAGATCCCCTAAATAAGAGATAAAACTATAAATAAAGATCTAAAAGGTGAGGTTGTTAGTTCATATAAAAGGTAAATCTTTAATAATAACAAAATGAATAGAGAATCCAAATATTAAAATCAGGATACCACACATAAATATCAATGAATTTACACCAGAGTCCATATGAAAAACCAGCCTGGCGTCCCCAACCAAACTAAAACATTGACTCGTAGTAAAAAGCAGTAGTAGGAGGCATGAAATGAATAGGCAGCTAAGAAGCTATAAGAGGGCCTTCCGCATAAGCCCCCAACAAAGTCAGAAGGAGACAGGGTAACCCAAGTGCAGCAATGAACAAGCAGACATAACATACACATAAGCTTTAGTTTGGTTGGGGACGCCCAGCTGTTTTTTCATATGGATATTCTGGTGTGGTATCCTAACTGTTTTTAATATTTGGATTCTCTGTATTCATTTTGTTATCATTAAAGATTTACCTTTTATATGAACTAAAAACCTCACCTTTTAGATCTTGATTTATAGTTTTATCTCCTATTTAGGGGATCTATTATATCGGTGGAGTGCCTCCTGGTTGGGAGTTAAATGGGGTACTTAGGTTTGGAGCTGTCCATCCTGTTCTATTTTATGTCATATGTATTTAGCAATAGCACCCACACTTAATATGGTGTCATTCTGATTACAGGGTGTTTGATGCTCCAACATTTTCTATAAGTACCTTTATTATTTTAGTTGCCCTTCTCTGAACTGCTTCCATTTTCAAGATGTCTCTTTTGTATATGGGATTCCAAAACTGTAAATCCCATTGTAAATGGGTTTTCATATGTGTTGTTTTTCCGTATAGGCTTTTAAAGAAAGCTAAATATGAAAAATATAAGATTAAAAAAAAATTCCAGTTCCATTTTACTGAATATTAATATATAGAAGATATACTGATAAACGCAAAGACTCAAAATAAGCTTCTTTAACATACAGAGAAAGTAATTAAGTTCTTAAAAAACAAGGATGGCTAATAACAATTCCAACAAATATATTGTTAGTACTTATAGATTTAACAAAACATCAGATATCACTGAAATCAAATCACCAGGAAGGTGTGATGAAAGGGGTAAAGAATCTAGTGAAATATATATAATATATAGTTCTGGGGAAAATGTTTCTAAATTAGAGGAGATCCAGTGGGTGATGTTACACCTAAGACTTTTACAATGGAACCTACTAGATCAGTGGGGCCATCAATAAACCAGGGATCAAGTAATTAAACTTCCCATAAGAAACAAATTGAAGTGGTGGACAATTCAAGCCAACTTAAAACCAGTGGCAATATGTCACCACACTTGGATCACAAGCCTTATAGGGTGAGGAGCATGCTTTCTCAAACCAAAAAGCACAAGGTACCTGGGATAAAATATGGAACCAGAAAAATCTGAATCTGAGATAGTTAGGAGCTGTGTTCATGGCTGTCAGGGCCTTCAATTTCCTCATAAGGAACAAGGTGATGCAGATTCAAACAGACAATATATCAGTGGCATAATATACCAACAAACCTGTTGTCTCAGATTCTTCATGGGCAAAACAGAATGTGAAACAAATGAGAGCTATTCATATCCCATGTGTACAAAATGTAAATCGTACACAGTAAAGTAAAATTGGTGCACTGGTCAATGGTAACTAGCTCTAAATGGCAGTGGCACCTGGGAAATGGTCTGGGGAACATGTCACTATCACCAAAACTTGTAAAATACAGGCGATACTTTCGAGGGTTACCAAAAATGAACGATACTTTCGCGGATTACCGAAAACGATCTACACATTTGAGGGTTACCGAAACCGGCCGATAATTTCGATGGTTACCGAAAACAAATGACACTTTCGAGGGTTAGCGAACGATACATTCAAGGGTTATCGAAAACAATCCATACATTCGAGAGTTACCGAAAATGAACGATACTTTTGAGGGTTAGCGATCGATACATTTTAGGTTTAGCGAATGGCCCATAAATTTGATAATTATCAAATTAACGATAATTATCGAAAATCCAGCCGCGCATCCAGAAAAAGGAACTAGATCGAACTCAAACTAGCTCGAATAAGTTAGTCCGAACTCCAGTTCGACTCGAACTGGAGTTCGAGTTCTAGGCCATCCCTATTCAGAGCTAGTTGGTAGCCATGTCTCGGTTTGTACCCACCCATGTGGCATACCATTTTATTCAGGAAGGGTTAGGCTTTCATATTTCTGCTGGTGTTGAACTTCCCGCCACAATTTTTCTGTGAAATTTACCTTTAACTTTTTTTTTTTTTTTTGGTATTTGAAGGGAAAAAGGAACATATGAAAAAAAACTTGATTTGATGAACAGCTGCTTCCAGGTATTTGAATTTTGATCAGAAATCACATCAATACTTCAAAAAACCTTAGGCTATGTACTTTTAAGATTCTGTCATTTGTGGGTTTTTTTTAGTTAATTTGGTAGTAATCGTACAATGACTGTCTGTTAGAAGGACTTTCAGTTTGGTGTAAAATTCTTCTGTTGAGCTGTTTTAGTCTCGGGGGGTCTACTGGACAGAAAGTGTTGGGTACCTAAACATATCTGGTATCATTGAAATTAGAGCCTTTAGAAACAATACCATTTTTGTGTGTAAATTAAAAAAAGTTCAAATAAAAATGGCAAGAATAGTCAGATTTTGCAAATGTTACCTTTTTTTGACAATTTTCACCCCAAAATTTAGTCAAATCTCCAGAAAAGTTGCAAAAATATGATATCTTGTTTAAGAACACATTGTGCCGAAAAAAAGGATATATCATTTCCCCTGATTTCTGTAAGTTTTCATACCGCAACACTTGACTAAACCATATGAGCGGAAAATCCAGAAAATTCTTCTGGCTAAAAAAGGTTGTCAAATTGTAAAACTGGCTGGCACTTAAGGTAGGGATTAATCTAAAGAAAAAAATCACTGTAAGTATTTAAACCATCTTCTGTTTTCCATGTTTGCCATTTATGTAGTTTCACATCAATGTTTCGGCTGTAGTTTTGACTACTTGGTGACTTTGGTGGAATTTTAAATGAGGAACTGAGAATTCCGAGCCAAAAACAGGTTCAGGTTGGAACTTTAGCACATCCCTACTTACTCAATATAGCCTACAAAAACACAAACAATTAACCACTAACCAGTAGAGATGGCTCAATTCGATTTTCGGATTCGATAATTATCGAAAGTTCGAAAGTCCAAGAAATACGGGTCCGAGATAGTTCGAGAAGTCCGAGTCCATTCGAATTTGATAAGTTCGGTTTGAACGCGGGTTCCAGTTCGAGTTCAGCTCCATCTCTACTAACCAATATTTCTTTATAGCTGTAAACTAATCAGACTGGCTATTATATTGTTTTTAGATTTGTATTTGTTTTCTAAAAATCAGCTTCCTAAGCACTTACTATTTCTTCCATTCACATCATGTTCTGTCCCAAAGGGCCTACAGCCCTTCTACCCAATTTGTACATACAACCAATCAGTATTTCTTTATGGTCCTAAAAGCAAACCAGAAAACTCATGGAAGCAAAAACATACTGACTCCTTGCAGACATACATTATCATTTCTTTAACTGCAAGGCATTAAAAATAAAACTAGAAAGTGAATTAAGGGAAAATTCAAAGTATAAACTTTGAATTTGTTTAGAAAGGTCACAGTTTGGAAGGGAATATAAGTGCATGTGTGCTACAGGTTTAAAAACCCAATAATCTTGCTATGGCAAAGAAAGATTTACATTTAATAATTCATTTTGATTAAATACACATATTTGTAATATTGTGTTTGGTTGCCATGGAAAAGGGAGGGTAGGTGGGGTGGGCATTGGGATGCACCAGGGTGTGTGTGTACTTGTGTCTTTGTAGTGTCGGGGGTTGTGTCTTTGTGTTTATAAAAGTAAAACAGTTTTTGAAAGGTCACAGTTTGGAAGGGAATATAAGTGCCTGTGTGCTACAGGTTTAAAAACCCAATAATCTTTGCTATGACAAAGAAAGAGGGTATTTACATTTAATAATTCATTTTGATTAAATACACATATTTTTAATATTGTGTTTGGTTGCCATGGAAAAGGGAGGGTGGGTGGTGTGGGCATTGGGATGCATCAGGGTGTGAGTACCTGTGTCTGTGTGGGTGGTGGTATGTTTTGGCATTAATAAGAATGGAAGATTACTGGTGAACTCTTAGTTGAAGTAGGTGCTGACTTGACCAGCTTAACTTGACTTAACTTAAGTTTGGAGTGGTACTACCTAGTTTTGTGGCTTTTGCATTTATAACCATAAAATTAACTTTTTCAAACATTTACAGTAGTATGGTTGCTATGAAATCAGAAGCAACAGTAGGTTATGTACCTCTGTCTGTGGGAACTTGGGCAAAAGTTTTTGTGTTTATTACTAACTTTTTTGCTAATTTAGGTTTTGGTTGCTATAGAAACAGCAAGGTGGGGGTGGAATTTTTTTAGAAATGCAGCTGCCTGGATCCCATTAAACATAAAGGACCCTCTCTTCAGTACTACAGCCATGCATTGGAAGCCCAAATGACAGCTCTGCCCAGGACTCAATTAGATCTTAATCCATCTCTGATCTTTGAGAATTGTACACATTATAGTCATTGGGTAAAATTCCCAAAAAATTCATGAATAATATGGAAATGCTTTCAAAGATTCCTTACATAGGTAATACCACACTTCTCCTATGTGTCCTGTACTTATATACCGATTTTCTGGTCTCTATCTTGAATATAGTAAAAAAATAGGAAGAAGAAAAAATAGAAAGAACAGTCTTTTCAAGCCATACCAAGTTTCAGTTTTACCCTTATGCAAATTGCCTGACCAATCAACATCAAGAGCTTCAAATCAAAAGGTGTGTTTTAAGGATTAACATTTGGTTCTTGTTTATGTTTATATTGCGGCTGAAGGTTATGTACTGTATATCCTTATCTGATGATGTTTTCTACAAATATTCCGACAAACCTAAATTGTATTCCAAACCCAAGTGCCCAATATGCCAATAAATGATTGAATTGAATGAAAATACATAAATAATACACATATTTGCTAGATGTTTAAACATGCATTATGGACATAGCATACCAAGGATATTCAAATACTTATTTGTTGTTTAGCTACCATTACCAAGTTGCTGTGAGCTAATTCAACTTATATCTGAGTGCAGATTTAAAAAAGAGAATGAGATGTTTCTAAATACTCTACCTAACACTGAGGTATCCATTGTTATCAGGGGGCTAACGCTAGTTAATGCATTTTAAACAAACAAACAAACAAACAAATAACAGCGTTCAAAGTGGATTTGTCATTAAATGTACAAAAACAGTTAACCTTGTTATAATACAGTCTCAGATGAGAGAAATAAATATGTTAATGATATATATTTATATGTGCATTAAAAATATTAGCATTAGAAAGGAAAATTATTTGTTTATCAATAACAGAGACAATTTACCATTTAAATAGAAATATAGAATTAATGAATTATACGCATATGACAAACTGTTTATTTCTTCCTCTGAGCTGTTTATTTTTGGGTCAGTGGTTAAGGCCTGTCTGCGAGATTGATTACTGTGTATGTTTCTTTGAAATAGCATGTGCTTGGACTCACAGTATAAGGCAAACACGTTAAATCCTCTACTTGCGTACCATCAAAGCAATGTGTTGCCTAGCCCTTAAAATCACATATCCACAAATTCAAATCTCACCAGATATACAAGTCTGCAAAGTGAAATGTAACCACATATGTAACCGAGTGCCACAAGAGCATTTTTTATTGACCTACAGGGTATCACTAATATATAGGCATAGCATAAACTGAACACTCATTATTTAGACTACTTTTAATACATGTTAAGTAGCACTTACTCTGAGGTGATGTGTTTTGCTGCATGTCTTCAATCCAGTACTTGATTTGCCTCAGGCTATCTCCCTTCCTACTTTTAACCAATGCCCCGAAACACTGTGAGGGAAGGCATACTCTGTAATCAAAATAATTTTAAAAATAGTAATTTTATTATCGGTCCAATGGGAAAATTGTTTTTGTATGACTGATTGATTGTACGATCGTACAAACAGGATTTGTTAGTGTATGGACCCCATTAGGCACAGCTAAAAAAGTAAGATTCTTCAGATTCGATATCTAAAGAAATAGGGGACAGATGTACTATGTAACTATGTATAAAGGAGTGCAAAAATTTTTTTAACAACATTTAAATTGAATTTTTCACCATTGCAAATATACAACCTCATGATATAAATTTTTCCTAGACCAGTAGAAAGGTATCTCATGATTAAGGCAAATTAACAGCTCATGCAATTTTTTGCACCTCCCATTGAATAAGCCTGAAATGTATATACTAGTAATACCTGTTACTGGCTTGTTTATAAGCATCTCCATTCTTATTTTATTGTGTTTCATGAATGGAATGCCTGGTCCATATAGCACCTCAAAATATATAGCCCCAAATTTGCCATATACGGTAAGTAATTAGGACAAAAAAAGATATATCCATGGATGGTGCTATGTTTCTGCAATGGTTCATGTAAAACTTCTACTTTCCAAAATATTGCAAATGCATAAAATGAAACTTGGGGAGCTTCTGTACCATATATTTCCTTTTAAATACAATTTTCTGTGCATCAAAACATGTTGACCAATGTTGCAATTGCAGATTCCCATCTTAGTCAACTTCCCAAGTTATGCTAACCAATTTCCAGTGATATACCAAGCGTGAATTTAAGACAGTCTTTTGGAAATTTGCACTAGTTTTTTCTTGCCGCTGTTAGGATTGGTTACACTAGCAGCCGACAGGATGATAACCAATAGGCAGCAAATCAACAGACACAAAGACATAGCTGAACCAATAACCCAGCCAGAGAACAACCCCACAGAACACAAATACCTAGCTAACTTACTAATAATGGAAAATACAAATACACGAAAAATAAATATAACAAGCAGGAAAGACAAATCAAACAGGGTAGAACATAAGCCTAAGCAGAAAATGGGTACTACAGATAAAAGGGACTAAATAATAGAGCCAGGGAGCAAGACAAGGCAAGAACAGGCCAGGATCAGGCAACAGGATAATAGGAAAATGTGGTTACTTAAGCCATGCAAATAAGGAATGGAGTCTTCTGGGTAATTTCCATGTTTCCATGGCAGCTTTCAGGAAAACTATTCCTTTAAAAAGGTTTTTACAGTATTCCACAAGCTGAATGCAAAACCAGAGCGCCAACTACAGACCGGTTTCAGCTTTATTGAGCCATCATCAGTGTAGGGCAGGCCTCTGGTTTTGCAGTCTGAAGCGCCTATAGACAGATGTCACTAATACATTCTTGAGCCAGCAATGTTCCCTCTAACCTCAAATTGGCTGTGTGCGCAGAAATATATTTTCTGTGCGCATGAAAAATTAAAATTTGTGCGTTCCATACTGCACAAATGCATTCCATTCCAGAAGATTTTTGTGTGTGCACCACTTTAATCTGTGTGCGCAGGCCTGCAGAGTTGTGTGCGCGCACACGTGCGCACAGCTTAGAGCTAACACTGAGCCAGGGAGCATAGGACATGAGGAAGCAGTGGGTAGAGTCCTTAAATAGGCATAACAGTTTGCAGGCGATGATGATTAGGTAAGGGTGATCCGGTTAGCTTGAGACTACCAACTGCTGGTGGTAAACGGAAGGTCAGGAAAACATAGAAATGAGTAATTGGGCCAGTGCCACCAACAGGTCATTACAGCCCCAAGATGCTAGCTTGACTCAAGCAAAAATTAATTCTGTATTGCAATGCACCAAAATACACAATTGCTTGGTACATCTAAAATTACGATAGCAAGGGAAAATGATGGTACATTCCCATATCGGTGTTTGGTGTCAAATTCTATTAAAAACCCAATGCAGAAAAAATTGCCATTGGTTTTTATGAAGAAGTGAGTAAGAAGTTAGATTCAGGCACAGCTGTGGATGTGGTATATTTGGATTTTGCAAAAGCCTTTGATACTGTGCCACATAGGCGACTAATGTATAAACTGATGACTGTTGGCCTTGAAGAAAACATTTGTTCATGGATAGAGTACTGGTTATTGGACCGCAAACAGAGAGTGGTGGTTAATGGAGCTACATCTATGTGGGCTAAAGTTCTAAGCGGAGTTCCTCAGGGTTCTGTACTGGGGCCGCTTCTGTTTAATCTGTTTATAAATGACTTTATAAAGTCAAGTAAAATATACTTTTATAAGGGGGCATTGAGAGCAAGGTCTCTGTGTTTGCTGATGACACTAAATTATGCAGAGCTTTGGAAACTTCCAATGATGTGCAAGTGCTGCAAGCAGACCTAGATAGATTATCAAAATGGGCAGCAGAATGGCAGATGAGATTCAATGTTGATAAATGTAAGGTGATGCATTTGGGATTTAATAATCCCTGTGCCACCTACACCATAAATAACTCTGTGTTAAGTGCATCTGAAATGGAAAAAGATTTGGGGGTTCTGGTAGATAACAGACTTAGCTGTAGCAAACAATGCCAGGTAGCAACAGCTAGAGCTAGCAAGATATTGTCTTGTATAAAGAGGGGAATGGAATCAAGAGAGAAAAATATTATTCTCCCTCTTTACAAGGCACTGGTAAGGCCACATTTGGAATATGCGGTGCATTTTTGGAATCCCATATACAAAAGGGACATCTTGGAAATTGAGGCAGTTCAGAGAAGGGCAACTAAATTAATAAGGGGAATGGAGGGGCTTGAATATGCAGGCAGATTAGACAAGTTAGGGCTGTTTACATTGGAGAAGCGGCGGTTGCGTGGGGACATGATAACCTTTTACAAATATATTAATGGCCCATACAGTGAACTCTCTGGTGCATTGTTCACTAATAGGTCATATCAGAGGACTCTTGGACATCCTTTAAGGTTGGAAGAAAAGAAGTTTCATCTTCAGGTTAGGAGAGGTTTCTTTACAGTGAGAACGGTGAAACTGTGGAACTGTCTTCCAGCAGAGGTGGTAATGGCAAGTTCATTGAATAACTTTAAAAAAGGCCTGGATAAGTTTCTAAAACTAAAAAATATTGAGAATTACTGGTATTAATGCATATAGATCTGGTTGATCCAGGGATACTTTCCGATTGCCGTTTGGAGTCAGGAAGGAATTTTTTCCCCCCTTTTTTAGCTGGGGTTTTTTGCCTTCCTCTGGATCAACTGTTAGGTAGGGTTAAAAAAAAAAAAAAAAAAAAAAAAGGGAATAGGTTGGACTTGATGGACGAATGTCTTTATTCAACCTTAATTATTATGTTACTATGTTACTATGTTACTATCTATTTATCTATCTGTCTGTCTGTCTATCCTCTATCTATCTATCTGTCTGTCTATCCTCTATCTATCTATCTATCTATCTATCTATCCACCTATCTGTCTGTCTGTCTATCCTCTATCTATCTATCTATCTATCTATCTATCCATCTGTCTGTGTGTCTGTGTGTCTGTCTGTGTGTCTGTATGTCTGTCTGTGTGTCTGTCTGTCTGTGTGTCTGTTTGTCTGTCTGTCAGTCTGTCTGTCTGTCTGTCTGGCTGTCTGTCTGTCTGTCTGTCTGTCTATCATCTATTTCATCTAACTTCTGAGGATATTCCAAGAATACAATAGTAACATTTATTTTTATTCAATTACTTAATATACTTTTTTTTTCATTTATATCTAAATATTATTAGAAAATGTATTTAGAAATGTTTTGATTAAAAGCAATCTAACCTTTAAAACCATGCTCTTATTTGCTATTAACTTCCTATTACGGCAATAGATAAGCTTCATTTCACTAATTGCGAGGATGTAAGTTTGATTTCCCCCCTTTTCATAAGGAAGAAAGTTTGTTTTCCTATTTCCTGTGAACTGAGTCCAAGTCTGTGACCTGCAGTTAAAAGGGCTCATTGTAATTAAAGCAGATCCATCTTCCAAGTGAACAATTCTCACAGTAGGAAGTCGGGGGAATGAAAATAGGATGCGTGACACTTGTGCATCTAACTAATCAACGCCAGTCTGATAAGTCTCTCTTGAATGATCCATGAGCCTCTGCATTTCTCCACATCATGAGTTCAATGTCCATTTAGCAGACCAATGAGTCTATTAAGACCCTTCCCAATATGGTGATCATTGTACCGTGTATCCTTCACAAAAACTATGCCAACCAGCTAAGAACTGATCAGCCGTGTTATATCAATAACATTCTCACACAGAGTTGTGTAAATTGATCTTTTACAATTCCTCGCAGTGACAGTCTCTGTAATCAGCAAGATAAATCGCCCCTCCTGTGGCTTTTTTATTGATTGCTGAGACCTGTATATAAAATGACAGTCATCAAGCTGCGAAGTGAACATCCTCATAAAAGAAGGCTTTGTATTTACAATCAAAAATATGTTTGGGCCCTGAATCAAGCACAGATTTACTATTACAATGCCAGGAGATTTCTGGAATGGTAACTGCAGAGGGTAGACTAAATTGCGGTTAGGAGCATATGTAGTTGTTTCAAATGAGCAAGATACCACACAAAAATAGGAACAGCGCTTTGAGCTGCCAACGTAAGCAGCATAATGAGACCTGGATTTGGAGTGGGCTGTAATATACATTAACATTTGCCACATAGAACTGCGAAAGGGAGGATGGATGGGTAGGAAGTACTTTCAAAAGTGACTTTAGGATATGATATTAAGGACCGAGGGATTAATAATCCTGGAGAGAACTAGAATGAATAATGAATTTTCTTATATTATAGAATGATGAAATTTATTATTACTATTAGTTCCATTAAGTGCCAGCAACAAAACGTAGGTCATGCTTATTTAATATGGATGGATCCTTTATGCTAAAATGCAAATAAAAATGATAAACAATATATTGGCATTAAGTTGCATATTGGCACATATTGTTTGAGCAGAAAGCTTTGGACTTAAGTAAAATTGTAGGCACATAGCAATGCAGAGCTTATTTCCAGGCACAGATTTTCTTTCTTTTTTTTATGATACTGAGGATTTTAGTTAGACCACTAATAACATAGAATGCCCTGCTGCATTTACCAGATGGCGAACCGAGACTGATGGGGCATCCTGCTTTTCTGTATGAATCAGGAGATCACATTAGAACTGTACAGTCACTGCCAAGGCTTTCAGTTTTTAAGTGCAGGATACTTACATACAAAACTTATCAAGCATTATGAGATGTAAACATAATTAGAACCTGAAACACTAATTTATTTCTTTATTCAAGGTGAGTAGAAAAATTTTAAAAGTTAAAATTAATTTTTAAAAAATGATTCAGGCAAAATTATCTCTCTATTTATCAACGTACATAAGCAATCGGGTAACTACCTGAAATCCAAACAGGAAATAAGGATCAAAAAGGTGTGAAGAACAATGCAATCATTACACATAATAATTGAAGAGCTAATAATAACTTGGGCAATAAGAAAAAAAATGAAAGATATGAAATTGCGTGGTTTTGCATAGTATGGCCAGTATGGCCATAACTTTAAGGGCTTTGGATCCCGGAATAATACACAAATCCATTGCAGGGATCCTGAGGGATATTTCTATGAATAAAACCAAATCCAGGTCGCTAACATTTGTGAAACAGCATTATATACAGAATTGAGATGCAGGGGAACCAATGAAATGACACTCTTTGGACTCTCTCCCATTCTCACAGTTCAAAGTATTAACTTTCTCCCTGTACATTACTAAAATCAAACACATGGGTATGTTTAGTGTTCTTCTGTAGAATTGTGGGGGAAAACTGTTGCAGGATAATGCAAGATTTCCACTATTGGCATGTGTCACTGTTTTTTTCTTAGAAAACAGGAATTACAGTACAGTTTTACACTATTAGGTAAAAGTATATTACTCAAGCAATCAAACCCTTTGCTTCCTTACCCTGCTCCCCGTTGCATTGGAGCTGTCAAACTAGCCACTTTGGGGCTAATACTATAAGAGGTTCAAAATATTTGGAGCAACCAATCAGATGTTGGGCTACAGCAGCTAGGCTGGGTACACATGAAGGGACTATTTGTCCCAATCGAGCGCTCGGCCGGGACAAATGTCCGCTGGTCACGGCAAATTCCACACGATCGATCGGAATTTACCAACACATCCGATTGAGGTCGGTCACGAGTTGGCCAAAAATATCTGCTGTTGTGTACCCGGCCTCAGATAACATTTGATTGGTTGCTGCAGATTAATAGCATATGCAAACTTTTTCACCTTTTATTGCATTAACCTATTATTGTATCTTCCTTTGCTAAGATAAGTTAAAATTAAAGTAAAAGTATGTGCGGAACTCCTTTTGTGAAATATGTTGTGAACCGCTGTGTACATTTGGTTGAAATATTTCACTCACAATAAAAAATCCGTACAGATCTACTATTTTAAATATTTGTATTTTAATCAAAACAGTTTGTTAAAGGGGATGTACACTGTAAATCCAACTTACTATTACTAGATAACTTTTTCTAGCACCCTTCTATACCCTACCGTTACTCATTTAAACCTTCTGTCTTTCTCTTTCTGTCTCCTCCTGTTTTCAGCTCCACTCCCACTAGATTGGCCAAATCCCTTTGCCATACAAATTTTGTCCCATTCGAAAGGCATGCGCCTCACGTCAGTCTGCGTGTGTCGTCATCACACCGCGACGTGTTTGTTCGTGGCGTAATGACGTCACATGTGCACATGCATGTACTATTCAATACTAGAATTATTTCTGGTACCATATGAAGTGTACCCAGGTGAATATGGCTGCAATGTATAATGGTCATAAATGTATCGTGATTTACTAGTCAGTAATAACGTATTGGGCCCAATTCATGTTGCACTCATGTTGCATTCTTGATTGCGAAGGCTACGTGGGCATTAGGTAATATACCCATGCAGCAACTGCAAGCTGTTCAACGGGGGATTTTCAATTCTCCCTTTATGACTTTTTAATGCCAAGCTTATAGCTGGTGTTAAATAGTTATGCAGGAGTTAATTGCTGCATTCTACTAAGTTCTATTGTGTTTTTTGTGTAATAGGGCCAATAAATACTGATGACATGCTGCAATTTTATTTTAAATAAAGAGAGTGAACAAAAAAAAAGAAAAGGCCTATTACATGGTTTTATATGTAGGGCCCTAAGTTGGCAAAAATTCAGAAATGCACAGATTGTGTGAAACATTAGGGCACAGCACATTAGTAATAGATTCAAACAGCACAAAATGTAATATCTAGAACTCAATATAAAAGTTCCTGTAGGTTGACACATTATAAAGATATTATTTTGAATCAGAATCCTAACATCTAAGTCAAGATATTGCCAGTGTCATTTTATGGAATTTGCCAAAGTTGTCTGAGCTACATTCAACGTCCATGTTTTAAATGCAACGCTCGGGGTTTCTCATCTGTGAACACAGCTGTTTAATAAGCCTCTAGGGAGAGAAAAAGTAAACAGTGAGTGAAACATGAACACAACCTGAGCAAAAACTGATCATGCATATTAATTCATTTCCCAATGCATTTTTTTTACCATGAAGCTTAACCAGCATCTAAATATTCCCTAAGTAGCACAACTGTACCTAGTACATGTTTTTTAATACCACATCAAATATCA
>JAACNH010007498.1:0-14826 GCA_019447015.1 Hymenochirus boettgeri | reverse complement strand
AATTACGGTATTAAATACAGATACTATGTAGTTCTGTGTGGGTACGGGGGGATACTATATATATTGAGAATGACTTGGTATTAACACACCTACTGTAGTTGTCCTGGTTGGTCAACAGTGGATCGATATACTATTGAGAATTACTGGTATATACGAGACTGTGTTTCTGGTTGGTAAGGGATACGTATATATATTGGGAATTACCTGGTATGAAACATATCATACTGTAGTCTCTGAGTGTGTACAGGGATATCTCATAAATATTGAGTAAGTACTGAGTATTCAATAATATATAACTGTAGTTTCGGTCGTTGGTACAGGATACTAAAATAGATTGAAGAATTACTGTATTATACGATAACTGCATAGTTCTTGTTAGTATGGGGACACTTCCGATCTGCCAGGGGGAGTCATAAGGGATCTCCCACAACTCTGTTTAGCTGTTGTTGGGGGGTGTTTTTTGTGTTTTGCCTTCTTGGAACACCATTAGTTAGGGGAAAAAGGAGGGGGGAAAGTTGGACTTGATGTACACATGTCTTTATGTCTCTCAATTCCACTGAGGTTGCAACTGGTGGCCGATTGCTCATATCGTAGATTTGGTCAGAAAATCATAGGGCAAGTTTTTATGTAGGCCGTAATTTCCCTCCCCATAGCTCAATATCATTTGGTCAGCATTTAATCTATCTAGATGACGGCTGTGAACTGGATATTACACCCAGTCTTTTGTCCGGTTAACATGTAAAATTAGTCCCCAAGTTAGTTATCTAGAATTTACTAGCACAAACTGATACAGTTTGGTTGTTCCCCCTTATCCTTTTGCGCCCAGGGCCTAACCAATGGGAAAACAATTCTCCAAGATCAATCCCAGAACGGAGGTCGTGGGGGGCATAGGATTAACATACGTTGGCACATTAAATAAATAAAAAAAATAAAATAAAGCTAACAACCATTTCATGCATTCTTGCCTCAATAGCTAATGTATTATTGTAGTCCCCTTCTACATTTGCTAGCATATTGTTAAAGGGTGAACTACAAGAGAAACACACTATCCTGAATTATATCCCAGATATCACAAACTAGTATGTGAAGCATTTCTTTTATACCCAGAGATCCAGCAAGTTGAGACAGGAACTAATGTTGGTAAACCAAGCCAAACCTCTGCTCCCCTGACAGAATCCTGAACAGACTGGCTGCTAATCGCATTGCCCTCTGTCGACTAGGGTGCGGGGGAGCGAGCTTTAGGTAAGTTCCTTCTGCTCTTCCTGCTCCTCAGAGTTTTTTGAAGCAACGGGGAGTCGAGCCACAGCTCTCTCTACATCCGTTCTTCACAATAAAACAATGGGCCCAGACTTTATGTATTTTGATGTGGAGTTAACCCTTTATGTATACCTTTGAGAAATCATCAATTCACACGGTTATTTATTTAAAAGGAACTGTTATGAAACTTTACCACCCCAACAATGAACAAGAAATGTCGGCTTAAGCAAGCATCAAGTTGGGGGGGGGCAAAAAACAACAACAGGGTGCAGATTCTTCCAAACCTTACCCCTAAAGGGTTAATGATAAATCCAATATAGTCCAAGCAGAAGGATTGCCACAACACCGTAGTAAAGTGAAGAAACTTTAATGACCATCAACACAATAACACCACAAAGTTTGAGCACCTGATGAAAGGGGGAAGGAGCCCCCCAAACTTGCGCGTGTATGTTGAATGGTTCATTAAAAGTTTTAACCACCCAACACCCTTTATATAAAGTTGCCCAGGGCTTACACTTTCTGGACATTCTAAATATTGGAAGCTTTCATTGCCCAGGCTATTATCTCTGCCCCCACCCTCATTCCCGGAACCTGCCAAAAGGTAAGACAATCGGAAAATAAACCCAGATGAGGACCTCCTTGTTTGAAGAAGTGCAGATACTTCACTTCTTCAGTCACACTAACCTATAGATATGGTCACTGCAGTTAACGTGATTATAAAACAGGAAAGCAAATTGCAGCTCTTCACAGATCAACAATTTTATATATTTCAACAAATTCATTATTCACCGTTTACATCACAAAACTAACTTTTTCTCTTCCTGATTTGTCTTGTAATCCTGTGTTTTAATTGGATGAAAGCTTCCTTATATAGATTTTAATGACATTGTGGTGCATTTAAACAGCCAACAAGACCTTAACGTGCCTTTATCTTACGAGGAAACACAATATCAACGTGACAATAAGCCTTAGATAGCATTGCGCAATTCAATCCCCACAATTCCATACATATCAAGGATATGACACTGACTCGTACTGAGTTAGATGTCGTACTTTAATATATATTTCAAATGTACTAGGAATTATAAAAATACAACAGCGTTTGTCCAGAGTTAGAACTTAATAATCGGACATAGAAATTCAATTATTAATTTAATCATTTCCACCTCATTATTTTCAAATAACACAGCACTTAAAACCCTTTAAAATAAAAAAATTGTGATTGTTAGTGATCTGCATACACTAACCAACTCTATTTTTATCAGTATTACTATTAATATGCATTTGGCAACCATATGTTCTGGCAAGGCTAAAACCGCTTCCTCCCCTGCTTTGGATAGCTTTTAGGACCTTGAGCAGGAGCAGAAGAGTCAGAAGTCAGCATTGGCTGTGGTGTCAGTCATTCACAACCTTGATTGGTCGGGAGGAGCCAGTTTGATGGAACCATACCTTCATGCGGTTCGTCAGCAATGGCGGTAAGTACTTATCTAAATATCTGTGGTTAGTAATACAAGTAACAAAGTGCAAAACATTTGGTGGGCATGTAACCGACACTGGGCAGTTGGTTTTGTTTTAAAGGTGTAGAAGCCCCTCTTAACAAACCCCGCGGTGCCACATCTTTTTGTCTGGCCCCCATTTCAGTCAAATTATCATTTACTGAATGTAGTGTGTTCAACCCCCTACTCCATGTGTCTCACGTGCTACTCATAGTATTTCTCTGTCAGTTTTTAAAATCAAATTTTCAATGTTGTTGCGTCCGTTATTGAAACACCTGTGTATCGGCATCTTAGTCTAGAAACCACGCATGTGTTTGTTTTTTTCAAAAGAAGCTCAGGTTAAAATAAATTTAACGTGATTTTGTATCCTTAAAACCAGCCGCTTGCCTAAAACTAAAAAAATTGGCATATTGCCTTCCCTTACCAAAATATATACCGGTGTGAAACAGAGTACCCTTCTCTTAGTGCTACTAGCAAGAGAGTAAAGTAGGTCATTCTAAGAAGTCCTCTGGTCTTAGTTGCTTTTCTAGAAGCACACTGAGACAATTGCCGTGGTCAGTGGATGTCTGTGCGAGTGCTAGGGAGTTAAAAAAAAATTCATTACAAGTAGTTAGCATTAGTTTTAAAAAACTCAGAGGTGGTTATCGTGAGTGTTGTTATCCCTAAACAGAGAACTGTGGGTCTCCATACTCAAGTGTGCCCTCAACAATACTTAAGGACCGATAGCAAAGTGTGTCTATCTCTCTACCTTTATAAACAATGCTTAAGACTGCCTGATAGTCAACTTTGACTGGCAACCAGGCGCGAACAGTGTCCTGTTCAGGCGGAGGCAACTTTCAAACAATAAAACATTGCAGGACGGCTTATGATGCTCTGTCCCACCAGTAGGATGTGGACGCATTTGCGTCAAGCCAGCTAGAGCGGCAAATGGCGGTGCTGGTAATGGTCACGCGCGAACAGGGGAAACCCTCCCTCAGCCCCTGAACGGTGGCTGGTAGACATTTAGATAGACTGCAGCTAGATGCCTTGATCCGAATTCATATCTTACAGGTGGGAGCACTGTCAGGGCCTCGGTTTAACAGCCTCTTAGAGGATGGTAGACCACTGTTGCCCCTTGATACTGTACAGCGTTATAGCGGGTGGGGCCAAGAGGGGACCAGGGGGCGGTGAAACAAGGAGAACAATAAATGAGGTGGGTCTTGCAATGCGGTGCGGCGTTAAAATACACACCCAAGTCCTGCCTGGACAGTGGTGTATGATGTGGAGCGGGGGAGTGTGTGGCGAGGGGGCGACCGAGTTCAGAGGAAAGAGGAATGGATGAAGGGGGGAAGGTGAGGGAAGGGTGGTGTCTGGGGGGTAATACTGACAAGAAAAACCAGATAGGCTGAATAACTAAGAAAAAGAACAAAGATCGTGGCGCACACCACGGTAAGGCCAAGAGAAAAGATGCACAATGGGCAGCACACGGACAAAAGAGGCGCCGAGGGAGGAGGAGGATAAGAGGGGTACGGGGCTGCTACTAAAAGAGTAGGCAGACCTATCTAAAGAAAAGGGGATGGGTCAATTTTAAATATAGAGAATATATATATAGTACCCCCAAACAAAAAGCAGTTGCTTATGTCCAAGTCATTATGTCCTTCCTGGTTTTCCAAAATATTAAATCTCATCTCTCCACTTTGAGGATCATACCATAAAATACTTCTATACAGAATCTGTCCACCTGACTTCCTCCGGTGGGAATCCTGGCACCAACTACGAGAAGACACCCCCTTCTTACTACCATCCTGCAAAAGTGTAACATCTCTCTGCGTGTAATGTGTTATCCAGTCCTACCATTCTGTTTCCCAGGTCCGTCACATTTCCACATTGTCTGCTACCAGCCTGGCTCTGTTCAACAAGTGTTTCTCCAGGAAAGGTTCTGCTGAGCGCATTGGGACTCTGTTTCTGGTACCAAGATGATAGTTGTTTTGATGTAGCTGGCTCTCCATTCAACTCGAACTGTGTTCAAACCTCCTGAAACATGTCATGTTTTCCATCCTCTCGAGTTTGAGCTGGATTGAGAGAGGCGTCTGACATAAGTAACATTTCATCAAGATTCGGGTGTTGAGTATGGAGGAGAGGAAGAAGAGGCCGAAGTCTTATAATCACCCACCGGGAGGTCGGACATTTCAGGGCTCAACCGTCACCGGCATTTCTATAGGTTTAAGTGCAACCCATGTGCAACCCAGGGCCATTTTTCCTCTTCATCTGTAGGATTTTCAATAAATTTCACACTCAAACACAAAAATCGCAAATGTAAAACCCCACCCCTCATTATAAACCCTCCCCCGAAGAAAACCCACCACCTCCCCACCCCAAACTTCCAATTTACTGAAAACTGGCTTCTTTTTCACAATAAGACTGTCCAATTAACTTTAGAACAACAGGGATCCAGCACAACCGACGACATGGCTGGCTTTCTGTCCCGGGATAGTTTTAGGTTATGTAGAGAGGTATCTGACACAGGAAGCCAAAAAAATTTCAATAAGAATAAAACACTGCCCCGAATAATAAATGTGCCTTTATTTCAATATGAGGTCTAGTCATTCTGCCCTGTTCTCCTACTGCAGAAACCAAGCCAGTTTTAACCTTTTTTTTTTTTTGGTCTAAAGTTAGAATCACATCCGATTGATTTTCTGCAAATTCAGCAGGACGTAACAGTCAAAAATCTGCAACTGTGTCTGCCTTTTTAGAGGCCAGAAGATCAGCTGAATTAACTAACCCATCGTCTGTCCCTTTGGAGCTGACTTTTTTTTTGCAGAAACTATTGAACTTTTTGAAAATTAGCACTCAGGGGTGTACCAGTGAATTTTTCCTACTTCAATGTTGTTCACCTGCAGGACTACAGTTGCTGACCGAGTTTCAAACTTCGTACAGATGTAGTAATTTTGACACAGACCGCCGACATACGAATGGCCGTTTCGTCGTTCGTTGATACGCGTCTCAGAGGTCTTGTGCCAAAATCTTTAAAAATACAAAAGTATCTGGTTAATGCAATAGGTCAGACAAGGAAACACAACCAGAGGTGCAATGGAACAACATTTTCTATTCTCTTTCCTATATCTACTCACCCTTGTCTCAACACAAAGTGATATGGGAAGTGTAGGAGAGCCGTACTACCAATGCTAGGAGGGCGAGAAAAGGCATCAGTGGAGCGGGAACATTAGATCATACACAAACAACATCATCTTTAAAGTGCACTGTGGTCTCAAACAACAAAGTTGGGTTAACATGAAAGCCCACCGTAGTTCCTTTACACTGAGTCCAACATTCACAACCATCTCTCAGAACGAAAGGAGAAGTACAGGGCACTGAAAGTCGTATGAACCTATAGGGATGGTGCTAGTACCCAAGAAAGCAATAAGAGCTAATAGAAGAATAAAAAAAGGTCTTGGTTTGCACACTCTAATATGAGAAAAGGCATTAGATAACGTGTAGACCGCGACAAATCCTTTATTCTTTATTATAATTGGCATTGTGATATCCCTGCCATTAAATACGAAGGATCACTCTAGCTTTTACACGTTATATATGCCTGTTCTCATTGAGAGTGTTGCAAACCAGCTCCTCCGTTTATTATTTCCTATGCTTTTTGAATAGTCAACAATCACATCTCTGGCTGGAGCCTGTGTAAGAAACTACTTGCGGGGTCAAGTTCAAACTCCGGAGTCCAGAGTTGGAGTGCATCACCTTGACCTCATAGCTGGCCCTTTTCCTCCGTGGTAGAGCATGCCCCAGTCTGAGACTTATTGTCTTGGGGCACATCAGGATGTAACTTGATAGTACAATTGACCACAAACGTTTGCCAAGAGAGCGCCTATTAATTGACACTCTACTGGCTGGTTCACATGACTAGGAAAGCTGGTCTCTAAGGGCGGAAAACACTGTGGAAGTGGTTTAGAGCACGTAAGTAAGAGGCTCTCCCTGAATACCTTTCCAGCAGAACTCCTCAACCTAGCTTTTATCTAGACCCGCTGGGTGATCTTGAGGTTTTTTTATTTTGGAAGGTGCGTTGATTGAAGCTTTATAGTAGAATTCGGACGCGAGGTTGGAAAAATTCAAGACCACAGTTGCCCCTTAATATTCTGTTCTCCTTGTAACTTGGTGCCCAAAGGATTGAAGTTTATCAACGGAAGGCCTGCCGTTTACCAGCTCGCGCAGTCACAAAACATTTTATTAGCCGTCCTACCATCATCCCAGGGGCCCTTCGGCCTCAGACGCGGGCCCTGATATGGGCGAATTAGATTAGTTGCGCCAACCTAATAAGGAACATTTCTTTTAACACCTGCACACCGGACAGATATTTCATACCTCTAAACAGCTGAGATTACACATGTATAACCACATTCCATGGCAGTAGGAGACACTCCTCCTACTTACTAGGGTTTTTACCTTACGTAGGCGAAAGGGCTTATTTTCCAATGATTACATAACTGCTACTACGGTGGCTGACAGCTGTTCTTCCTGTTCCCCTCAACCCAAACACATCAACAACCTACCATCTCTAACACACCACAAATATCACCTGTGTTATTGAAGGATGAGGAGCTATCAGCTGCGAGGGTGTTTCTCCTCTTTCCTGGGAATTAAACTGAAGAATGTGTTTTTGGCATTTTTTGTTTCCCATTGACCTTAATCAGTACCAGGGGCATTTGTTGGGGAGGGACAGTCTATTCTGGGACGACTCTATAGTACCATTTAATTCTGTTGCAGTTCATGTAGTACATTGTATAACCTACGCTCAGAAACCAGTTGTTAGCGGTAATAAGCCATTTCGTCCATCATAACGCACATGTTGTATCCTGTTCGCTCAGCATTGTTGGTTGTTTCCCCAACACCATGTGTTCGATGCCTGAAACTCGCAGACCCAGCCCTATTGTACTAACTGGCTAAGTATCGGTCACACACAACATTAATCTGCAGAATGAGGCCCTTTCAGTTACGTTCTCATGTTATAATTGAAGCTAACTGCAAGACCATCCCACACACATAAAAGGGGAACTGTGTCTCCAAACAAGTTGAGTTTAAATGAAAGGCCAGTTTCCTACCTTTAAAACAGCTTATGCAACCACCATTCTCGTACGATGCTCCACAGCGTTATATATATAAGAAATTGATCTAGACCAGAAAGTTAATGGGTGGGAGGCTGATCATGTGACATCCTTGAGGCTTCTCCCAGCACAGTAGCCGCCGGTGAAGCACAGCCGCATGACCGCCCTCAGTGTGTGATGGAGTACAAGACGTCCATCCTCTCGTGCTGTGTTAGTGGTGGAAGATCCTTGACTAACAGCCCTTTTTTCCTCACTATGGTGAAACAAAACAGCCTTACCAGGCAGAGGTCATACTCTGCCTGAAAGGCTGGTTCCACAGAGTTTCTCTGTAGGGGTACGTGGGTGGTTTCGATGACAGACTAGCGTCGCCCCCCACAAGCACCCGCAAGTGGGCGGGGCTTGTGCAGGCCCGTACAAGATGTGGTGGTGACGTTATACACCTCTGTAGCCAGTGGTGGGGGCGGGGCCAGCGAATGGGGTTGTAAAAGTTACAGGGCCGGACAACCGTGCAAGTGGACACTCATGGTTCCATAAAGTGGGGAGGGTACCGCAATGGGGGCTGCAAAGTGGAGGAGGATAGACACAGGGCAGAACTGTGTACTTGAGCATGGTTCCAGGCAGGAAGTGCAGGGACCTGCTGTCCCAATACACATCACACACAACAATGTAAATATCTTCAAAACTATGCAAAATAAACAATGAAAATATATTGTTCAAAAATTCTCACAGGAGAGCAATCCCTATCAATTTACCACTAAAGCAATTTTTGGACCACAGGTTCCCCGTTTTTAGATAACAATGTACCAAACCGTACCAACAAAGTAATTACGTTTGCACATAACTTAGTCCTGAACTGTTTAACCATAAAACCTGTTGTATTTCTACACATATCTTAAATGAACTCCTCTGTGTCTTCTAATAGCCTAAAATGCACGTGGGGATACATTATCCCGTATACGAGTGGTACCACAAAGTTCCCTTACCTGTAAACGTTCAGCCTGGGGCCTTGTGCTTCTATATAGATCACAGAAAACCTCAGACAAAAACATCAGAACTTATATAGTGTTCATGCCAGAGATAAACTAGTATTTTATTGTGTAAGTATAAAAACAAATCATTCCACCTCACATTTTATGTCCAATCATTAACTCAATGCTCTTTGATCAATAGAGGGCATAGTATATGATTAGCCATATATTGTACTTTATTGTCTAATAATATGGTCATTAAGTGTGAGACACTTGAGTGTGTGGTTTAATGTACTTCTGTAATGGGATAGGAACAGAAGCACAAAAGGTTTAAACTGTTGGCTTAGAGGCATGTCCCCCTAAAAAAAAAAAAAAAAGGTCAATCATAAGTTACCTGCCCCTCAACTGCTATATTTTGCACTTGTCTAAATACCTGCGTATATAACTGAATAGTATCTTACACAACAAAAAGACAGGTAGGCCACCAACTTTTCCGTTCGGTACCATTAATACAAAACGTGCGGTAAAGAGCAATCTGTCTTTCCTTCCCATGTCCTTCAATAGTGAATCTCGAATGACCAGACACTAGGTTCACTTTGAGTGCACCGTATCCTTTTAAAATTACCCGCATTCTGTCAGAGTGCTGGCCCCTCCCTCCATGCAGTCAATCAAGGTATTACCATCAGCTCCTAACCGTTACAAACTTCTTTGTCAACTATCAAAAAATTGGCAAGAGACCGACTACACACTTCTGCGTTCCTATGGGAACCATATCTGGAAAGTTTAAAAAATGTCATGTATTTCAGTCATAAATACATTTATTAAAAAAAAGTGTCTAATTTTAAACTTGGGGTGGCTAACTTCCCTTATATCTGAATCAAAAAAAAGCTGGTTAATAGTGTTTACATTTTTCGTGCTACATTTTTTTTGATGTCAGCTATGAGTCCGTCTCATATGACATCTATCATTTTGCTATAATTTGTATTTTGACAATCAAAAATGCATGCATTGGGCGACTAATGGGCCTTCTATTCTACACGCTGTTAATAGGCAGTTTAATGTTTCTGTGTGCAATTTTTGCGTGCAATGTTCACTATGACGATCATCATGACACTCATCATTTGGCCTATTTGATACAACAAAATGCATTGCACTTAGGGCACTTCTTTTTGCTACATACTGTTAATAGTGGTTTACATGTTTCTGGGTGGGGGGGCATTTTTTTTTGTGATTTCACTATGACATCATGCATGACATTTCTTATTTATTGCATAATTTGTATTTTGACCTCAAAAATGCATTGCTACTTGCTGCAAGACTTCTTATTCTACATAACTGTTAGTAGTGTTTAAATTTCTGGGCGCGTATTTAGTGTTTAAAATTTTCTGGCGATTTTTTTTTTGGATGTACTATGCACTATGACATCATCTATTTTCTTACTTTGGAACGCCAAAGTGCTGTGCTGTACACGCTGCCTAACTGAAGAGCACTTTGCCCACACTACACACTTCTAAAACGAGTATCGTTCTCTGCCATGAAGTAAACACCATACCTAAGATCCCTATAAGATGTCTTTTCAAGTCATAAATGTCCATCCAATAACCCTTTAAAATTAAACTGCAAACACAGGTAGCACACACACTTACTGATGCATTCCCACCCCCACTAACCCAGTGCATGTGCCTTTTCCATGGCAACGGTACCTATAGGGGTCAACATAACAGTTTCGTGGTGGGAATCCGAAGGCTAGATATGAGATGAACGTAAAGCGCTCCAACATAACCCTATAATTTCTATTGGGACCCACCTGCACCCTCCTATAGAAATTATCTGGGTTGCCGGGGCACTTTACGTTTCATCATATCTGCCTTCGGATTCTAGTCCCGACCATTTCTAATGGATGCCCTATGAGTACGCGTTGCCCATGGCAGCACGACAAAGGGTATGTGTGATAGGAATGAGTTGTTTAGCTTAGATTAGGTAACGCTACCAGAAACGGAAGGTGTGTATGTAAAGGAATTCTAGTGGCGTGATCAAGGCAGCAGTTTATACATAGCAAGATAGTGTCTTAGTTTGCAAACCCAAAGTCTCTAGCTGTACGACTCCTACCGAAGATCACACTTTGGCACGCACCCCACAAGCACGCTGTTGACATGTAACCATACTAAAATCTTTAAAATGTCAGGTGTTTTTTCATTCATAAAATACATAACCAATTCCGTTTAAACTATGCAAACACAGGTACACACACCTTACTGATGCATCCCAATCCCCACACATCTCGTGCAGATGCCGTTTCCATGGCACGCGTACCTATAGGGTCCATAGAGTCTATGTGGAATCTGAAGGCAGATATGAGTATGACTGTAAAAGCGCCCGACATACCCTAATAGATTTTATAGGGGACCCACCTGCACCCCCTATAGATCTATAGGGTATGCCGGGGGCACTTTTACGTTATCTCTCATATCTGCCTTCGGATTTCCCACCAACCTACTCTATGGACGCCTATAGGTACCGTTGCCATGGAAACGGCACGATTGGGTTAGGTGGTAGGATGAGTTTTTAGCTGAGTTTAGGTAACGTTACCATGGAAACGAAGTGTGTAATGTAAAGAAGTATTCAGTAGGTGTATACAGCAGCAGTTCATACATGAGAAAGATGTGTCTTAGTTTGGGAACACAAGTGCTGCGTACACTCCTACCAGATTAAAAAATCAAACCTTTGCACTCCACTACACACCCCTTCCGTTTCCATGGTAAACCATACCTAAATCTTTAAAATGTCAGTTTTTTTCAGTCATAAATACATTTAAAAAAATGCATTTTACTTGGGTGTGAACAACTTCTTATTCTACAGCTGTTAATAGTGTTTACATGTTTCTGGGTGCATTTTTTTGCGATGTCACTATGACTCATCATGACAATCATTTTGCCTAAATTTGTATTTTGACTCAAAAAATGCATTGCACTTGGTGGACTTCTTATTCTAACAGCTGTTAATGCGTTTAAATGTTTCTCTGGGTGCATTTTTTTGTGATGTCACTATGACATCATCATGACATCATCATTTGCCTAAATTTGTTTTTGACTCAAAAAATGCATTGCGCTTGGTGCGACTTCTATTCTACAGCTGTTATAGCGTTTAAATGTTTCTGGGTGCATTTTTTTGTGATGTCACTTAGACATCATCATGACATCATCATTTTGCCTAAATTTGTATTTTGACTCAAAAAATGATTGCATTTGGTGTGACTTCTTATTCTAACAGCTGTTAATAGGTTTAAATGTTTCTGGGTGCATTTTTTCGTAATGTCACTATGACATCAATGACATCATCATTTTGCCTAATATTTGATTTGACTCAAAAAATGCATTGCACTTGGTGCGACTTCTTATTCTACAGCTGTTAATCGTTTAAATGTTTCTGGGTGCATTTTTTCGTAATGTCACTATGACATCATCATGACATCATCATTTGCCTAAATTTTATTTTGACTCAAAATGATTGCACTTGGTGTGACTTCTTATTCTACAGCTGTTAATAGCGTTTAAATGTTTCTGGCGGTCATTTTTTCGTATGTCACTATGACATCATCATGACATCATCATTTTGCCTAAATTTGTATTTGATACAAAAATGCATTGCACTTGGTGCAACTTCTTATTCTACACATCTGTTATAGTGTTTACATGTTTCGGGTGCATTTTTTTGTGATGTCACTATGACATCATCATGACATCATCATTTTGCATAAATTTGTATTTTGACTCAAAAATGCATTGCACTTGCTGCAACTTCTTATTCTAACAACTGTTGTATGTTTAAAATTTCTGGGGCCATTTTAGTGTTAAAATTTTCTGGGTCTTTTTTTTTGTGCGGGGGAGTGCGATGTCACTATGCTATCATCAGTTCTACTTTGGAACATGCGCTTAACATTTCTCAATTGACACACACTTTGTAAACACAACTACACACTTCGTTTCCGTGGTAACCTACCCTAAATCCTTAAAATGTCATTTGATTTTTCAAGTATAAATGCACAGCCAATACCCTCTTTAAACTGGCAACACAGGTACACACACACTTACTGATGCATCCCAGCCACCTACCGTGGCAGTGCCGTTTCCATGGCACACGGTACCTATAGGGTTCCATACAGTTTGTGGTGGGAAATCTCGAAGGCAGATATGAGATGACGTAAAAGCTGCCGCGACTACTACCCTATAGATTTATAGGGGCCCACCACTCTGCACCCCCTATAGAAATCTATAGGTATGCCGGGGCACTTTACGTTATCTCATATCTGTCCTTCGGATTTCCGCACCACCACTCTATGGACCGCTATAGGTTACGTGCACTCGTTGTTGAAACGACGGCTGGTTGGTGGTTAGGATGATTTTATGCTGAGTAGGTAAACGTTACCAGAAACGGAAAGTGTGTAATGTAAAGGAATATGTCAGTAGGCGTAATACAGGCAGCATTTCAATACATGCAAAAGGAGTGTCTTAGTTTAACCAAAGTGCTGCTGTACACTCCTACCGATACACCTTTGCACCCACTACACCACTTTTCGTTCCATGGTAGACCATATCCTAAATCTTGAAATGTCAGTTTTTCATTCATAAATACATAACCATTCCTTTGAACTATGCAAACACAGGTACACACACACTTCGATGCATCCCACCATCAATCGTGCAGTGCCGTTTTTCCATGGGCAACGGTACCTATAGGGTCCATAGAGTTCATGTGGTGAAATCTGAAGGCAGATATGAGATGAGTAAAGTGCCCCGCCATACCCTATAGATTCTATAGGGGGACCCACCGTCACCCACCCTAGAGAATCTATAGGAGTATGTCCGGGGCACTTTTACGTGTACTCATATCTGCCTTTCGGATTTCCCACCACCTAATCTATGGACCCTATAGGAGTCCTTGGGCCATGAAACGGCACCATTGGTTAGGTGGTAGGATGAGTTTTTTAGCTGAGTTAGGTAACGTACCATGGAAACGGAGTGTGTAATGTAAGGAATATAGTAGGTGTATACAGCAGCATGTTTCAATACATGCAAAGATGTGTCTTAGTTTGGAACCAAAGCTTGCTGCTGTGACACTCCTTACCGTACACCTTGGCCACCACTACACACTTCCGTTTCCATGGTAACCATACTAAATCTTTAAAATGTAGTTTTTCAGTCATAAATACATTTTTTAAAAATGCATTTTACTTGGTGCAAACTTCTTATTCTACAACTGTTACATTGAGTGTTTCACGGATGTGATTCATCTCCTGGTGGCATTTGTTTCGTGTATGTTTCACTATGACTATCATCATGACATCATCATTTTCGCTAAATTTGTATATTTGACTCAAAAAATGCATTGCACTTGGTGCGACTTCTTATTCTATACATTGCAGCTGTTAATAGCGTTTAAATGTTTCTGGGTGCAATTTTTTTGTGATGTCACACTAATGACAGCATCATGACATCATCTTGTTGCCTAACAGTTTTGTATTTTTGACTCAATAAAATGCATTGTGCACAACTGTGTCGAGCTGTCTTATATCTAGCAAGCTGTTAATATAGCGTTTACAATAATGTTTCTGGGGTGCATTTTTGATTTTTCGTATGTCACTCATGACATCAGTCATGGACACTCTATCATTTTGCCTAAATTTGTATTTTGATACAAAAAATGCATTGCACTTGGTGCAACTTCTTATTCTACAACTGTTAATAGTGTTTACATGTTTCTGGGTGCATTTTTTTGTGATGTCACTATGACATCATCATGACATCATCATTTTGCATAAATTTGTATTTTGACTCAAAAATGCATTGCACTTGCTGCAACTTCTTATTCTACAACTGTTAGTAGTGTTTAAAATTTTCTGGGCGCATTTTTAGTGTTTAAAATTTTCTGGGCGTATTTTTTTTTTGCGATGTCACTATGACATCATCATTTTCTTACTTTGGAACCAAAGTGCTGCTGTACACTCCTACTGAAACA
>JAACNH010007497.1:0-14828 GCA_019447015.1 Hymenochirus boettgeri | reverse complement strand
CGCCATGGGTATAGAGCCAGGAATCAAGTCCAGTAACAATGCCAGGGGTATAGAGCCAGGAATCAAGTCCAGTAACAATGCCAGGGGTATAGAGCCAGAAATCAAGTCCAGTAACAATGCCAGGGGTATAGAGCCAGGAATCAAGTCCAGTAACAATACCAGGGGTATAGAGCCAGGAATCAATTCCAGTAACAATGCAAGGGGTATAAAGCCAGGAATCAAGTCCAGTAACAATGCCAGGGGCATAGAGCCAGGAATCAAGTACAGTAATAATAATGCCAGGGGTATAGAGCCAGGAATCAAGTCCAGTAATAATAACGCCAGGGGTATAGAGCCAGGAATCAAGTCCAGTAATAATAACGCCAGGGATATAGAGCCAGGAATCAAGTCCAGTAACAACGCCAGGGGTATAGAGCCAGGAATCAAGTCCAGTAACAATGCCAGGGGTTAAATCTAGAATCAGTCCCAGTAACTACCAGTGGTATAAAGCCAGAATCATCAAGTATAATTAACGCCAGGGGTATAGAGCCAGGAATCAAGTCCAGTACAATGCCGGGTATAGAGCCGGAATCAGTCCAGTACACTGCCAGGGGTATAAAGCTAGGAATCAAGTACAGTAATAAATCGCCAGGGGTATAGAGCCAGGAATCAGTCCAGTAACAATGCCAGAGGTATAGAGCAGGAATCAAGTCCAGTAACAATCGGCCACGGTGTATAGATCCCAGGAATCAGTCCAGTACAATACCCGGGGTATAAAAGCCAGGAATCAAGTCCCATGTAATAATAACGCCAGGGGTATAGAGCCAGGAATCAAGTCCAGTAACAATGCCAGGGGTAATAAAGCTAGGAATCAAGATCCAGTAATATAACGCCAGGGTATAGAGGCAGGAATCAAGTCCAGTAAAATGTCAGAGGTATAGAGCCAGGAATCAAGTCCAGTTAACAACACCAGGGTATAAGCCAGGAATCAAGACAGTAACAACGCCAGGTGTATAGAGCCAGGAATCAAGTCCATAATAATCGCAGGGTATAGAGCCGGAATCATTCCAGTAATATAACGCCAGGGGTTAGAGCCAGGAATCAAGTCCAGTACACTTGCCAGGGTATAGAGCAGAATCAATCCAGTAACATTCCGAGGGGTATAGAGCCAGGAATCAAGTCCAGTAATAATAACGCCAGGGGTTAGAGCCAGGAATCAAGTCCAGTAACTAATAACCCGCAGGGTATAGAGCCAGTAATCAAATCCATGTAACATACCCAGGGTATAGAGGCCAGGAATCAATCCTTAACAATCAGTGTATAGAGCCAGGAATCAAGTCCAGTAATAATAACGCCAGGGTTTAGAAGCCAGGAATCAAGTCCAGTAATAATAAACGCCAGGGGTATAAAGCCAGGAATCATGTCACAGTAATACGCCAGGGGTGTAAGCCAGGAATCAAGTCCAGTAAATGCCAGGGGTATAGAGCCAGAATCAATCCATTAACAATACCAGGGGTTAGAGCCAGGAATCAGTCCAGTAATAATAACGCCAGGTGTATAGAGCCAGGAATCAATCCAGTAACACTACCAGGGTATAGAGCCAGAATCAAGTCCAGTAACAATGCCAAGGTATAAGCCAGGAATCAAGTCCAGTAAATACTACCAGGGTATAGAGTCAGGAATCGTCCATAACAACGCCAGGGGTATAGAGCCAGGAATTCCAGTAACAATGCCAGGGGTATAGAGCCAGGAATCAAGTCCAGTAATAATAACGCCAGATGTATAGAGCCAGGAATCAAGTCCAGTAACAATGCCAGGGGTATAGGGCCAGGAATCAAGTCCAGTAATAATAACGCCAGGGGTATAGAGCACAGAATTAAGTACAGTAACAACACCAGGGAAATAGAGACTGAAATTAAGTCCATCCAAAGGGGTCAAAAGCCAGGAAATCCAAGAAGAATTAAAGCAAACCCAGGAGAGCAAGACAGAGCTAGATAATCCAACAATCGGCACCAGGTGAAATACGGAAGGCAACTTTTCATTGAAGAGAATGGAGTGAAGGGGAAGTTAAGTATCTCTCATTACATTGATTCCTTCGGGCTAGACCTAGATTTGTTTCAGAACTAAATCTGGCTTTGTGCAAGAAGCATTTCAATGTTAGACGGAATGTGTAATTACACATACAGTTGGTTTACTTTATTTATGGTGTCCTCAATGCTGAGAAATACAAATAGATATTTATCCATCATGAAATACCATCAGGGAGGCATTGAATTGGCCCAAGATTTGTTTTGCATCAGAACATTAAGTCCAAAGCACAGCCAATGTCACTAAGAACTTTCTATTGTACTTCAGATTGCACTTATCAGTGAGTGGATTACTTGGGAAGTAGTATCGCAGGAGACTGGGATTGATTAATATATATATGATTGATTTATAGCCCCATGTAATTTGTAAGGACTCTCTACCCTAAACAGCCAGTTTTATGTGATAGCAGGTATCCCAGTGTCCCCACCTCCTTAAATCTTCTTCTTTCTCTGCCAGGTCCACTTTTGGCCCCTCTAGGCAGATCCCTCCACGTCAGTCGGTTTCCAAAGCTGGTGGTTTGTTTCTATACAATGATGTGCTCATGGTATGGGAAGGTTCCTTCTCGGAATTCCTAAAATTTCACGGGGAATTCGATCCCCGGTCTGTTATTTTTCTGGATCTAGAAATTAAATTTAAAGGGAATGAATTAATAACAGAGAATGACTTCCAGTCTGTGGATGCCAATTCCTATATTAATTATGGGCGATGTCTTAGACAGATTTGGAAGGATAATGCTCCTTATGGGCAAGGGTTAAATGATTACATTCTCAACAAAGCGATGGGGAAAGGAAAGGGATAGAAATAGAGATGTTCGAAACTGTTGAGCTTCATTCAGTTTCTGAATTTTTTAAATTTTCGGAAATTTTGAAAGTTCGAGTTTCGATTTTCGATAATTATCTACTTTCGACTTTCGATAATTATCTACTTTCGACTTTCGATAATTATCTACTTTTGATTTTCGTAATGTATCTAATTCGACTTTCGATAATTATCTACTTTCAAACTTTCGATAAATTATCTACTTCGACTTTGATAATTATCTTACTGTTCAACTTTTGAAATTACTCTTGACTTTTGATATTTATCTACTTTCAACTTTCGATAATATCTTTCACTTTCGATAATTATCTACTTTTCAACTTTCCGTAATATATCTACTTTCAACTTTTGATAATTATCTACTTTTGATCTTTTGATAATTATCTTCTTTCAACTTTTTGATAATTATCTACTTTGTCGATATTATCTACTTTCACCTTCGATAATTATCGTACTTGCTAATTTTGCTACTTATTTTCGATAATTACTCTTTTGATTTTCGATAATTACTACTTTCAACATTAGATAATGATTTTCGATAATTATCTACTTTCCAACATTAGATAATTATCTTTACTTTTGATTTTCGATAATCTCTACTTTCGACTTTCGTAATTTCTCTCTTTCAACTTTTGCTAATTATCCTACTTTTAGATTTTGCGATAAATTAATCTACTTTTGATTTTCGATAATTATCTACTTTCAACATTAGATAAGTTATCTACTTTGATTTTCGATAACTTATCTACTTTTTGATTTCGATAATTATCTATTTCAAACATAGATCATATCTCCTTTCGATTTTCAATATTATCTACTTTCGACTTTTGATAATTATCTATGTTTTTGATTTTCCGATAATTATTACACTTTGATTTTCGATAATTAGCTAATTTCGACTTTCGATAATTATCTCGTTTCAACTTTCGATAATTATCTACTTTCGACTTTGATATTATTACTTTCATACTTTCGATAATTATCTACTTTCGATATTCATATTATCTACTTTCACAACTTTTTAATAATTATCTACTTTCGACTTTTTAATAATTATCTACTTTCAACTTTTAATATAATCTACTTTCGATTCGATAATTATCTCCTTATTGACTTTTGATAATTATCTAACTTTTCAACTTTTGATATTATTCTACTTTCAATACTTTCAATACACAACATAATTTTGTTGATAATTATCTACTTTCAATTTTGATATTATCTACTTTCGATTTGAATAATTATCTACTTTCGACTTTTGATAATGTATCTACTTTCAGATTTTTGATATTTCTAATTTTTGACTTTTGATAATTATCTACTTTCGATTTTGATAATTATCTAACTTTCGACTTTTGATACATTAATCTCTCTTCAACTTTTGCTGTAATTATCCTACTTTCGACATTTCGATAATTATCTACTTTCCAACTTTTTGATATTATATCTACTTTCAACTTCTGATAATTATCTACTTTCAAATTTTGATAATTATCTACTTTCGATTTTCGATAATTATCTCATTTTTTTGAATTTTGATAATTATCTACTTTCAATCAACTTTTGATACTTATCTACTTTCGATTTTTGATAATTATCTACTTTTCGACTTTTGATAATTATCTACTTTCACTTCTGATACATTTAGCTTTCAAATTTGATAATTATCTACTTTCGATTTTCAATATTATCTCTTTCGACTTTGATAATTATCTATTTTTTGACTTTTCGATAATTATCTACTTTCAAACTTTCGATAATTATCTACTTTCGACTTTCGATAATTATTCTCCTTTCAACTTTTGATAATTCTACTTTTTGACTTTTCATCAATTACCTACTTTTCACTTTCGATATTATCTACTTTAGATAATTATCTACTTTCGATTGTTTGATAATTATCTATTTTCATTCACTTTTGATAATTATCTACTTTCAAACTTTCGATAAGTTACTACTTTCGATTTTCAAAATATATCCTACTTTCAACTTTTGGTAATTTATCTACTTTCGATTCTTTTGATAATTATCTACTTTCACAACTTTTTGATATTATCTACTTTCGATTTTTGATAATTATCTACTTCGATCTGTTGATAATTACTCTACTTTTCAACTTTTGACTAATTTCTACTTTTGATTTTCGATAATTATCTCCTTTTGATTTTCGATAAAATTATCTTACTTTTCAATATTAGATAATTATCTACTTTCGATTTTTGATAATTATCTTCACTTTTTCGACTTTTGATAATTATCCTACTTTCGACTTTTGATAATGATCTACTTTCAAAACTTTGATAATTTCTACTTTTCAATTTTGATAATTATCTACTTTTGACTTTTCATAATTACCTACTTTTCAACTTTCGAAATATATCTATCACTTTAGATATTATCTACTTTCGATTTTTATAATTATCCATTTTCACTTTGATAATTATCTCTTTCACAACTTTCGATATTATCTACTTTCGATTTTTCAATAATTATCTAACTTTCAACTTTGATAATTATCTACTTTCGCTTTTTGATAATTATCTACTTTGCAACTTTTGATAATTATCTACTTTCAACTTTTGATAATAATCTTCGACTTTCTTTCGATAATTATCTACTTTCATTCAACTTTTGATAATTATCTACTTTCGATTTTCGATAATTATCTCCTTTTGACTTTTGATAATTATCTCTTTCAACTTTTTGATAATTATCTACTTTCGATTTTTTGATAATTGATCTTCTTTCGACTGTGATAATATCTACTGCGACTTTTGATATTATCTACTTTCGTTTGATAATTATCTTCACTTTTCAACTTTTGGATAATTATCTCACTTTGAATTTTCGATAATTATCTACTTTTGAATTTCCGATATTATCTACTTTCATCAATATTAGATAATTTATTACTTTTTGATTTTCGATAAATTATCTACTTTCGAGTTTTCAAATTATCTACTTTCAACTTTTGCTAATTATCTACTTTTGATTTTCGATTAATATCACTTTCGATTTTCGATAATTACCTTCTTACTTCGATAATTATCTACTTTCAACTTTGTTGCTATGATCTCATTTCGATTTTCGATAATTATCTACTTTCAACTTTTTCGATAATTATCTACAACTTTTGATTTTCTAATAATTTCTACTTTCGATTTTCGATAATTTATCTACTTCATTTCAACATTTGATAATTATCTACTTTCGATTTTCCGATAATTATCTACTTTCGACTTTTGAATAATTATCTACTTTCAACTTTTATAATTATCTACTTTCGATTTTCGGAGAATTATCTACTTTCAACTTTGATAATTATCTACTCTTTCGATTTTTCGATAATTATCTCCTTTTTGACTTTTGATAATTATCTACTTTCCAACACTTTGATAATTATCTACTTTCGATTTTTGATAATTACTACTTTCGACTTTTGATATTATCTACTTTCGACTTTTGCTAATTGTCTACTTTCGATTTTCGATAATTATCTACTTTCAACTTTTGCTAATTATCTACTTTCGATTTTTCGATATTATTCTACTTTCGAACTTTCGATAATTATCTACTTTTTTGCTTTTCTATAATTAATCTAAACTTTTGACTTTAAGATAATTATCTACTTGATCAACTTTTTGCTAATTATCTACTTTTGATTTTAGATAATTAGTCTACTTTTCGATTTTTGATAATTATCTACGTTCACACCATTTGATAATTATCTCTTCGATTTTCGTACTTTCATACTTTTGCGACTTTGATAATTACTACTTCAACTTTTATAATTATCTACTTTCGATTTTCGAGATTATCTCCTTTTGACTTTTGATAATTATCTACTTTCAACTTTTGATATTATCTACTACTTTCGATTTTTGATAATTATCTATCTTCTTGACTTTTGATAATTATCTACTTTCGACTTTTGATATTATCTACTTTCCAATCTACTTTCACAACTTTTTGTGATATTATCTACTTTTCAAATTTTGATAATTATCTACTTTTGATTTTTGATAATTATCTACTTTTGATTTTCGATATTATCTTTCATATTAGATACTTACTACTTGGATTTTCGATAATTATCTACTTTCGACTTCGATATTATCTACTTTCAACTTTTGCTATTATTATTTTGATTTTTCGATAATTATCTACTTTTGATTTTCGATCATTTAATACTTTCGATTTCGATAATTATCTACGGTTGACTTTCGATATTATCTACTTTCAACTTTTGCTAATTATCTACTTTCGATTTTCGATAATTATCTACTTTCAACTTTCGATAATTATCTACTTTTGATTTTCTATAATTACTACTTTTAACTTTAGATAATTATCTACTTTCAACTTTTGCCTAATTATCTACTTTTGATTTTAGATAATTATCTACTTTCGATTTTCGATAATTATCTACTTTCAACATTTGATAATTATCTACTTTCGATTTTCGATAATTATCTCGTCCGACTTTGATAATATCAACTTTCAATCACTTTACTTTAATAATTATCTACTTTCGATTTTCGAGAATTATTCTACTTCAACTTTTGATAATTATCTACTTTCGATTTTCGATAATTATCTCCTTTTGCCTTTTGATAATTCTATCTACTTTCAATTCAACTTTGATAATATCTTTCGATTTTGATAATTATCTACTTTCGACTTTTGATAATTATCTACTTTCGACTTTTGCTAATTGTCTACTTTCGATTGTTCGATAATTTACTACTTTCAACTTTTCTAATTTCTACTTTCGATTTTCGATAATTATCTACTTTCAACACTTCGATAATATCTACTTTTGATTTTCTATAATTGTAATTTCTACTTTTGACTTTAGATAATTAATCTACTTTCAAACTTTTTGCTAATTATCTATTTTGATTTAGTTTAGATAATTATCTACACTTTTCGATTTTCGATAATTATCTACTTTCAACATTTGATACTTATCCTCTTTTCGATTTTCTGATATTATCTACTTTCGAGACTATTTGATAATTAGCTACTTCTTTCAACTTTTCAATAGATTATCTACTTCGATTTTCGAGAATTATCTAACTATTCTAACTTTTGATAAATTATCTACTTTCGATTTTCGATATTATCTCCTTTTGACTTTTGATAATTATCTACTTTCAACTTTTGATAATTATCTATTTTCTATTTTTTGGATAATTATCTACTTTCGACTTTTGATAATATCACTTTCGACTTTTCAATATTATCTACTTTCAAACTTTGATATTTCTACTTTAAATTTTGATAATTATCTACTTTCGTTTTTAAATATTATCTACTTTTGACTTTTTGATAATTATCATACTTCAACTTTTGATAATTATCTACTTTGATTTTCGATAATTATCTCTTTTGATTTGATAATTCTACTTTCAAAAAACTTTTGGCTATTATCTACTTTCGATTTTCGATAATTATCTACTTTCAACATTTGATAATTATCTACTTTCGATTTTCGATAATTATCTACTTCGACTTTTTTTGATATTATTCTATTCGACAATTATCCCTTTCGACTTTCATAATTATCTCGCTTTCGACTTTGGATATTACTCTTTATGACTTTAGATAACATCTACCTTTTCAAACATTTGATAATTATCTACTTTCGATTCTCAATAATTATCTAACTTTACAACTTTTGATAATTATCTACTTTCAAACTTTTGTATTATCTATTTTTGATTCGTATTTCTCTGTATTTCGTAATTATCTACTTTCAAATTTTGATAATTATCTACTTTTGATTTTCGATAATTATCTACTTTTGATTTTCGATAATTATCTTTCAATATTAGATAATTATCTACTTTTGATTTTCGATAATTATTACTTTCGACTTTCGATAATTATCTACTTTCAACTTTTGCTAATTATCTACTTTTGATTTTCGATAATTATCTACTTTTATTTCGATAATTTCGTACTTCGATTTTCGATAATTATTACTACTGCGTTATCTAGTCACTTTCGTAATTATCTACTTTCAACTTTTTGCTAATTGTCTACTTTCGTTTTCGATAATATCTACTTCAACTTTCGATAATTTCTACTTTGGATTTTCTATAATTAATCTACTTTTACTTTAGATAATATCTACTTTCAAACTTTGCTAATTATCTACTTTGATTTTAGATAATTTACTACTTTCGATTTTCGATAATTATCTACTTTCACATTTGATAATTATCTACTTTACGATTTTCGATATTAATCTACTTTCGACTTTTGATAATATCTACTTTCAAACTTTTTCATAATTATCTACTTTCGATTTCGAGAATTATCTACTTTCAACTTTGATAATTATCATACTTTCGATTTCGATAATTATCGTCCTTTTTGACTTTTTGATAATTATCTACTTTCCAAACTTTTTGATAATTATCTACTTTCGATTTTTGATAATTATCCTACTTTCGACTTTTGATAATTATCTACTTTCGACTTTTTGCTAATTGTCTACTTTCGATTTTCGTATTATCTACTTTCAACTTTCATATTTCACTTTTTGCTAATTATCTACTTTCGATTTTCGATAATTATCTACTTTCAACTTTCGATACTTATCTCTACTTTTGATTTGTCTATAATATTCTACTTTTGACTTTAGATAATTATCTACTTTCAACTTTTGCTAATTATCTACTTTTGATTTTAGATAATTATCTACTTTCGATTTTCGATAATTATCATACTTTCAACATTTGATAATTATCTACTTTCGAATTTCGATAATTATCTACTTTCGACTTTTGATAATTATCTACTCTTTCAACTTTTAATAATTATCTACTTTTCGATTTCCCTCGATTAATTAAAATCTACTTTCAACTTTTGATAATTATCTCTACTACTTTCGATTTTCGATAATTATCTCCTTTTTTGACTTTTTGATAATTAATCTACTTTCAACTTTTGATAATTATCTAATTATCGATTTTTATAATTATCTACTTTCGATTTTTGATAATTATCTACTTTCAACTCGATATTACTTTTCTACTAATTATCTACTTTCAACTTTGATAATCTACTACTTTAAAATTTTTGATAATTATCTACTTTCGATTTTTATAATTACTACTTTTGACTTTTGATAATTATTCTCTTTCAACTTTTTGATACTTTATACTGTTTGATTTTCGATAATTATCTACTTTTGACTTTCGATAATTACTCTACTTTCCACTTTTGCTAATTATCTACTTTCGATTTTCGATAATTAATCTCACTTTCATAACATTTGATAATTATCTATCTTTCGAGTTTCGATACATTATCTACTTCTTTCGACTTTTTCGATAATTATCTACTTTCGAATTATCTACTTTCGACTTTCGATAATTATCTACTTTCGCTTTCGACTTTTTCCGATTATTATCTACTTTCGATTTTTGATAATTATCCTACTTTCAACTTCTATATTTCTTACTGTTCGATTTTTCTAATATTATCTACTTTGGACTTAGATAATTATCTACTTTCACAACTTTTGCTAATTATCTACTTTTGATTTAGATAATTATCTACTTTCGATTTTCGATAATTATCTACTTCAACATTTGATAATATCTACTTTCGCATTTCGATAAATATCTCTTCGACTTTTTTTCGATTTTCTACTTTCGACAATTATTACTTCGAACTTTCTATAATTATCTACTTTCCGACTTTTGATAATATCTACTTTCGACTTTAGATATTATCTACTTCAACTTTTGTAATTATCTACTTTCGATTCTCATAATTATCTACTTTCAAACTTTTGATAATTATCTACTTTCACTTTGATAATTATCTATTTTTGATTTTCGATAATTATCTACTTTTGATTTTTGATATTATCTCCTTTTGATTTCGATAATTATCTACTCTCTCTACTTTCGATTTCGATAATTATCTACTTTTCTCAAACTTTTTGATAATTATCTGCTGTTCCGATTTTCGATAATTATCTACTTTTGACTTTCGATAATTATCCTCTTTCAACTTTTGCTAATTATCTACTTTTTTGATTGTCGTATTACTCTTTACTTCTTTCGATTTTCGTAATTTCAATCTACTTTCGATTTTCGATAATTTCTACTTTCGATTTTCGATAATTATCTACTTTCGACTTTCGATAAATTAAATCTACTTTCATCCACTTTCTGCTAATTAAATCTACTTTTGATTTTCGATAATTATCTACTTTTGATTTTCGATATTATCTACTTCGATTTTCGAAATATCTACTATCAACATTATAATTATCTACGGTTTACTTTGATTTCATAATTATCTACTTTTCATTCGATATTATAACTACTTTCGACTTTTTCGATAACTCTACTTTCCGACTTTTGATAATTATCTAACTTTTGATTTTCCTTCATATCTACTTTCTTTTCTGATAATTATCTACTTTCATTAACTTTTGATACTTAATTCTACTTTCGTACTTTACACGATAGTTATCGTACTTTACTTGTTGCTTGATAATTATCTTCTTTTGCGACTTTCGATAATTATCTACTTTTTGATTTTTCGATAATTATCTAATTTCGACTTTCGATATTTGTACTTTCACTCTACTTTCAACTTTCGATAATTATCTACTTTCGATTTTCGATTATTATTCTACTTTGCGACTTTTGATAATATTATCTACTTTCACTTTCAATAATTATCTACTTTCGATTTTCAATAATTATCTACTTCAACTTTTGTTAATTATCTCTTTCGACTTTTGATTAATTATCTATTTCAAACTTCGATAATTATCTCACTTTCAACTTTTGATAATTATCTACTTTTTGACTTTTAATAATTATCTACTTATACTTTAACTTTCGATAATTATCTACTTGATTTTTTGATAATTATCTATTTCACTTTGATAATTATCTACTTTTCAACTTTCGATAATTATTTGCTTTCGATTTTCAATATATATCTACTTTCAAGTTTGATAATTATCTACTTTGATTTTTGATGATTATCTACTTGACTTCGATAATTAATCTTACTTACTACTTTCGATAATTATCTACTTTCAACTTTCGATATTTATCTACTTTCAAACTTTTTATAATTTCTACTTTTTGATCTTTCGATAATTATCTACTTTCACTTTTTATAATTTATATACCTTTCGACTTTTGGATAATTATCTACTTTCGACTTTTGATAATTATCTAACTTTCAACTTTTGATAATTATCTACTTTTGATTTTCGATAATTATCTACTTTTGATTTATCGATAATTATCTACTTTCATTCAAACTTTGATAATTTCTCTTTTATTTTCGATAATTATCTACTTTAGATCATATCTACTTTGGATTTTTGATAATTATCTACTTTCAACTTTTGATAATTATCTACTTTCATTACAATCTTTTCGATAATTAATCTACTTTCGATTTTCAATAATTATCTTTTCACTTTTGATAATATCTACTTTCATACTTCGATAATTAGCTACTTCACTTTTGATAATCTATCGACTTTCGAATTCTTTCATAATTATCTACTTTCAACTTTTCTATAAGTAATCTTCTCTTTCAACTTTTGATAATTATCTGTATTTTGATGATTTTTCGAAATTATCTCTTTGATTTTTGATAATTATCTACTTTTGATTTTCGATAATTATCTACTTTCGATTTTCGATAATTACTACTTTCAACTTTTGATAATTATCTGCTTTCGATTTTCGTAATTATCTACTTTTGACTTTCGATAATTATCTACTTTCAACTTTTGCTAATTACTACTTTTGATTTTCGATTAATTATCTACTTTTGACTTTTCTATAATTATCTACTTTCGATTTTCGTAATTATCTACTTTCAACTTTTGAATATTTATCATACTTTCGATTTTGTCGATAATTATCCTAACTTTCGACTTTTCGATAATTATCTACTTTCCAACTTTTGCTAATTATCTACTTTTGATTTTCGATAATATCTACTTTCGACTTTCGATAATTATCTACTTTCCCTTTTGATAATTATCTACTTTCGACTTCGTAGTTATCTACTTTAAACTTTTGATAATTATCTACTTTCGCAGCTTTTAGATAATTATCTCTACTTTTAACTTTCGATAATTATCTCATTTAAGATAATTATCTACTTTGGATTTTTGATAATTATCTACTTTCACTTTTGATAATATACTACTTTCAACTTTCTATATTATCTACTTTTCGATTTTCAACTATTATCTATTCTCAACTTTTGATAATTATCTACTTTCAACTTTTGATAATTATCTACTTTCAACTTTTATAATTATCTACTTTCGACTTGTCATAATACTACTTTCAATTTGATAATTATCTACTTTCAACGAACTGATAATTATTTTTTAGATTGTTCGATAATTTCTACTTTGATTTTGATAATTATCTACTTTCACTGTTTTCGATTTAATATCTACCTTTGACTTTTCGATAAGTATCTACTACTTTCAACTTTTATAATAATTGCTTTAGATTTTTCGATAATAATCTTCTTTGACTTTTGATATTATCTACTTTCAATCCTTTTAATTATCTACTTTCACCTTTTGATAATTATCTACTTCAGATTTTCGATAATTATCTACTTTCGATTTTCGAATAATTATCTAACTTCGCACTCTTGATAATTACTACTTCGATTTTGAATTACTTTGATATAATTATCTACTTTCATTTGATAATTATCTCTTACTTATAATCTATTTGCACCTATTCAATTATCTACTTTCGATTTCAGATAATTAACTACTTTCACTTTTTGATAATTATCTACTCAATCTTATGCTACTTCATTGAATAATTATCTACTTTGATTTATGATAATTATCTCACTTACATTTTGATATTACTACTTTCAATTTCTATAATGTATCTCTATCTTATCACAACGTCTGATCTGTAATTTGTCAGTCCTTTTCGATTTTCCTAGAATGTATGCTTGCTTTCGATTTAGCTAATGCCGATTCTCATGAGCTATTACTGATTCTTATAAACTTTCTATAGAGTGTCGATCAACTTCATCGACTTTGTGTGATCGAATGTACATCGAACTTATGGAGGTTTTGAGTAATTATCTACTTTTCATTTCGATAATTACCTTCAATTTGCTTCGATAATTATCTACTTTTCAACTTTCGATAAAAAAAAAATTATCTACTTTCAGACTTTGAGAATTAATCTATTTTTGATTTTCGATTAAAATCTACTTTGATTTTCGTAATTAGCTAATTGTGACTTGTCGTATTATCTACTTTCAACTTTCGATAATTCTACTTTCAAATGTCGTTAGATCTATTATCACTTTCGATAATATATCTACTTCACGATTTTTGTATTGAATCTAATTTCTACTTTCTGAATATCTACTTTCAACTTCGAAATTATCTACTTTACGATTCATATTCTACTTTCGACTTTCGATAATTATCGTTTATTTCGACTTTGTAATATAGACTATACTTTCAAACTTTGATAATTATCTACTTTATTCTTCGATTGTTTTTGTAATATCTACTTTGATTTGTGATAAATTATCTAATTTCACTTTTGATAAGATCTACTTCAGACTTTCGATAATTATCTACTTTCGACTTTCGTAATAACAATTGATATTATCTACTTCAACTTCTGATATATCTACTTTCGAAATTTTGATAATATCTACTTTCTGAATACTGATTTTCGTATAATTATCTCATTTGATTTTGAAATATCTACTTTCAATTTTGATAATTATCTACTTTCGATTTTCAATAATTAATCATACTTTCGATTTTAGATACTGTCTCTTTTTGATTTTCGATAATTATCTACTTTGATTTTCGATAATTAGCTAATTTCGACTTTCTATAATTATCTCCTTTCGATTTTCATATATCTTCTTTCGAC
>JAACNH010007496.1:0-14829 GCA_019447015.1 Hymenochirus boettgeri | reverse complement strand
CATCTGGGAGAAGGACTCCTTTATTTTAGGTTCGCGTAGATATGGAGGAAGGTACTCCGTTATATTAGGAGATATGGAGGAAGGTATCTTTATATTAGGTAGATATGGAAGAAGGTACTCCTTTATTATTAGCGTAGATATGGAGAAGGTACTCCTTTTTATTATTAGGTAGATATGGAAAGGTACTCCTTGTATGATTAGGGTAGATATGGAGAAGGGACTCCGTTATTTTATTAGGTAGCTATGGAGAAGTACTCTTTATTATTGTGTAGATATGGAGAAGGTACTCCTTTTATTATTAGGTAGATATGGAGAAGGTACTCCTTTTATTATTGTGTAGATATGGAGAAGGTACTCCTTTTATTATTAGGTAGATATGGAGAAGGTCTCCGTTTTATTTAATTTGGTGTAGGATATGAGAAGGTACTCCGTTTATTTATTAGGTAGCTATGCAGAAGGTTACTCCTTGGATTATTGGTAGAGATGGAGAAGGTACTCCTTTATTATTAGGTAGATAATGGAGAGGTACTCCGTTAGTTTAATTTAGGGTAGATATGGAGAAGTTACTCTGTATTATAGGTCGATATGGAGAAGGAGAAGGTACTCCGTTTATAGTAGGTAGATAGGGAGAGGTACTCTTTTATGATTGGTAGATATGGGAGAAGGTACGCCTTTTATTTTAGGTACATATGGAGAATGTACTCCTTTTATATTAGGTAGATATGGAGAAGTTACTCCGTTTAGATTAGGAGAAGGGGAAGGTACTCCTTTTATTATTAGGTAGATATGGAGAAGGTACTCCTTTTATCTTAGGTAGAGATGAGAAGGTACTCCTGTTATTATTAGGAGATATGGAGAAAGTACCCGTTTTTTTAGGTAGTATGAGGAAGGTATCCTTTTATTATTAGGTAGATATGGAGAAGGTACTCCTTTTTATTAGGTAAGATATGAGAGGGGACTCCGTTTCTTATTAGCGTGGATAGGGAGAAGGTACTCTGTTTATTATAGGTAGATATGGAGAAGGTACTCGTTTATTATTAGGTGGATATGGAGAAGGTACTTTCCTTTTATTATGGTAGATATGGGGAAGGTACTCCTTTTTATTATTGGGTAGATATGGAGAAGGTACTCCTTTTATTATTAGGTAGATAGGGAGAAGGTACTCCGTTTATTATTAGGTAGATATGGAGAAGGTACTCTGTTTATTATTAGGTAGATATGGAGAAGGTACTCCGTTTATATGAGGTAGCTATGGAGAAGGGTACTCCTTTTATTATTAGGTAGATATGGAGAAGGTACTCCTTTTATTATTAGGTAGATATGGAGAAGGTACTCCTTTTATTATTAGGTAGATATGGAGAAGGTACTCCTTTTATTATTAGGGAGATATGGAGAAGTACTCCGTTTATTTACTTAGGTAGATATGGGGAGAAGGTACTCTTTTATTATTAGGTAGATATGGAGAAGGTACTCCGGGTAATTTATTAGGTAGTAGATATGGAGAAGGTACTCCTTTTATATTAGGAGATGGAGGAAGGTACTCCGTTTATATTCGGTAGCTATGGAGAAGGGAATCCGTTATATTAGGTAGCTTATGGAGAAGGTACTCCGTTTATTATTAGGTAGATATGGCAGAAGGTACTCCTTGTATTATTAGGTAGATATGGAGAAGGTACTCCTTTTTTATGAGATAGATATGGAGAAGGATTACTCTTGGATTATTAGGTAGATATGGAGAAGGTACTCCTTTTATTATTAGGTAGATATGGCGAAATTTACTCCTTTATTCTTAGGTAGATTATGGAGAAGGTAACTCTGTTTTAGATTAGGTAGATATGAGAATGGTACTCCTTTTAATTTTAGGTAGATATGGAGAATAGAATTTACGCCCTTTATTTATAGGTAGCATATGGAGAAGGTACTCCTTTTATTTATTAGGTCGATATGTAGAATTTAATCCTTTATTTATTAGGTAGATATGGAGAATATTTCTCCTTTTATTATTAGGTGATATGGAGAAGGTCACCCTTTTATTATAGGAGATATGGAGAAGTACTCCGTTTATTATAGGTAGATATGGGAGAAGGGATTACTCCGTTTTATTATTAGGTAGAATGGAGAAAGAAGGTACTCCGTTTATATTAGGTAGATATGGAGAAGGTACTCATTTTATTATTAGATAGATATGGAGGAAGGTTAATCCGTTTATATTCGGTAGCGAATGAGAAGGTACTCCTTTTATTATTAGGTAGATATGGAGAGTACCTCCTTTATTTAGATAGATATGGAGAAGGTATCCTTTTATATTTGGTCGATATGGAGAAGAGAAGGTACTCTTTATTATAGATAGATTGGAGAAGGTACTCCGTTTATTATTAGGTAGATATGGAGAGGTATCTTGTATTATTAGCGTAGAATATGGAGAAGGTACTCCTTTTGTTATTAGGTAGCTATGGAAAAGTTACTCCTTTTATTATTAGGTAGATATGGAGAAGGTGCTCCTTTTATTATTAGGTAGATATGGAGAAGGTACTCCTTTTATTATTAGGTAGATTATGCGAGAAGGTACTCCTTTATTATTTGGTAGATTATGGAGAAGGTACTCCTTTTAGTATTAGGTAGATATGGAGAGGTACTCCGTTTATTATTAGGACATATGGAGAAGGTACTCCTTTTATTATTAGATAGCTATGGAGAAGTACTCCTTTTATTATTAGGTAGGATATGGAGAAAGAAGGACTCCTTTTTATTATTAGGTAGCATATGGAGAGAAGGTTACCTTTATTATAGATAGATATGGAGAGGTACTCCTTATTATTAGGTAGATAGGAGAAGGTACTCATTTTATTATTAGGGTAGATATGGAGAAACGTATCCTTTCTTATTAGGTAGTATGGAGACGGTGGCTCTTTTATATGAGGTAAGATATGGAGAAGGTACTACTTTAGATAGGTAGATATGGAGAAGGGACTCCTTTTATTTATTAGGTAGATATGGAAGAAGGTACTCCTTTTATTATTAGGTAGATTGGAGAAGGTAATCCTTTTATTATTAGGTAGATATGGAGAAGGGACTCCGTTTATTATTAGGTAGATATGGAGAATTTACTCCTTTTATTATTAGGTAGATATGGAGATGGTACTCCTTTTATTATTAGGTAGATATGGAGAAGGTACTCCGTTATTATTAGAGTAGGTATGTGAGAAGGCTACTACGTTTTATTTAGATAGATACGAGAAGGTACTCCTTTATTATTAGGTAGCTATGGAGAAGGTACTGCCGTTTATTATTAGGTAGATACGGAAGGTACGCCGTTTCTTATTAGGTATAAGCTATGGAGGAAGGTACTCCTTTTATTATTACGGTAGCAGTATGGAGAAGGTACTCGTTTATTATTCAGGTAGATATGGCGAAGGGTACTCCTTTATTATTAGATAGATATGGAGAAGGTAGAAGGTACTCCGTTTATTATTAGTACGTGGAGAAGGTACGCCTTTTATATTAGGTAGATATGGAGAAGGGGGGATACTCCTTTATTATTATATAGATAGGAGCCGAAGGTGACTCGTTTATTATTAGTTAGCTATGGAGAGGTACTCTCTTTTATATTAGGTAGATTGGGAAGGGTATCTGTTTATTATTAGGTCGATATGGGAGAAGGTATCCTTTTATTATTAGGTAGATATGGAGAAGGTACTCCTTTTATTATTGTGTAGATATGGAGAAGGTACTCGTGTATTATTAGGTAGATATGGAGAAGGTACTCCTTTTATTATTAGGTAGATATGGAGAAGGTACTATTTATTTTATTAGGTAGATATGGAGAAGGTACTCCTTTTATTATTAGGTAGATATGGAGAAGGTACTCCTTTTATTATTAGATAGATATGGAGAAGGTGCTCCGTTTATTATTAGTTAGCTATGGAGAAGGTACTCCTTTTATTATTAGGTAGCTATGGAGAAGGTGCTCCTTTTATTATTAGGTAGATATGGGAGAGGTGCTCCGTTTTTATTAGTTAGCTAGGGAGAAGGTACTCCCGTTGATTATTAGGTACTATGGAGAAGCGTGCTCCCTTTCTTATTAGGTAGATAGGAGAAGGTACTTCCGTTTATTATTAGTAGATAGGGAGAAAGGTACTCCTTTTATTATTAGGAGCTAGGGAGAAGGTACTCCTTTATATTAGGTAGATAGGAGAACGGTACCTTTTATTATTAGGTCAGACCTCGGGGACGAAGCCGTACCGCCTTTTATTATTAGGTTTAGATATGGAGCAGGTTTACATCAGGTTTATTATTAGGTAGATATGAGAATTTACTCCTTTATTATTAGGTAATATGGGATGGTACACTTTTATGATTAGGTAGATATGGAGAAGGTATACGTTTATTATTAGGTAGATATGGAGAAGTACTCCTTTTATTATTAGGTAGACAGATACGAAGAAGAAGGTAACTCTTTAATTATTAGGTGCTATGGAGACGGTACTCGTTTTATTATAGGTAGATACGGAGAGGTACTCGTTTTATTATTAGGTAGCTAGGAGGAAGGTACTCTTTTAGTATTAGGTAGCTATGGAGAATAGGTACTCCGTTTATATTAGGTTCGATATGGAGAAGGGTACTCCTTTTATTATTAGATAAGATATGAGAAGGTACTCGTTTATTATAGTTAGTATGGAGAAGGTACGCCCTTTTTATGAGGTAAGATATGGAGACGGTACTCCTTTTATTATTATATAAGATCTGGAGAGGTTCTCCGTGTTATTAGTTAGCTATGGGAGAAGGATCCTGGTTATGATGAGGGAGATAGGGAGAAGGTACTCCGGTTTATGATAGGTAGATATGGAGAAGGTACTCATTTTTATATTAGGTAGATAGGGAGAGGTTATCCTTTATAGTTGGTAATCTGGCGGAAGGTATCTTTTATTATTAGGTAGATCTGGAGAAGGTACTCCGTTTCTTATAGGTAGATATGAGAGGTACTCCTTTTATATTAGATAGATATGAAGAAGGACTCCTTTTCTTAGTAGGTAGATAATCGAGAAGGTTTACTCCTTTATTCTTAGGTAGATATGGAGAATGGTAACTCATTTGAGTTATTAGGTAGATATGAGAATGTTACTCCGTTTATTATAGGAAGATACGAAGAAGGTACTCTTTTATATTAGGTAAGCTAGGGAGAACGGTACTCCGTGCTTATTAGGAGATACGGAGAAGGTACTACGTTTATATTTAGGTAGTATGGAGAAGGGATCCTTTATTATAGTAGATATGGCGAAGGTACTCCGTTATTATAGGTGATATGGGAATGAGAAGGTTATCCTTTTATTATTAGGTAGATATGGAGAAGGTACTCCGTTTATTATTAGTTAGCATGGAGAAAGAAGGTACGCCTTATTATAGGTTAGATATGGAGAAGGTAATCCTTTTATTATTATAGATATGGAGAAGGTACTCCGTTATTATAGTTAGCTATGGAGAAGGTACTCCTTTTATTATTAGGTAGATATGGAGAAGGTACTCCGTTTATGGATTAGAGATATGGGAGAAGGGTTACTCCTTTTTTTCTTAGTAGGTAGATAGGAGAAGTATCCTTTTATATTTGTGATTATGGAGAATGGTACTCCTTTTATTAGTAGGGAGATATGTGAAGAAGGTGACTCCGTTATATTGGTAGATATGAGAAGGACTCCTTTTTATTATTAGATAGATATGGAGAAGCACTCTGTTTCTATTTGGTAGATATGGAGACAGTACTCCTTTTATTATTAGGTTAGATATGGAGAAGGTACTACTTAGTATTAGGTAGATATGGAGAAAGGTACTCCGTTTATTATAGGAAGATATGGAGAAGGTACTCCTTTTTATTATAGACTAATATGGAGAAGGGACTCCTTTTATTAGTAGGCTAGATATGGAGAAGGTACTCCTTTTATTATTAGGTAGATATGGAGAAGGTACTCCTTTTATTATTAGGTAGAATGGGGAAGGGATACTCCTTGTATTATTAGGTAAGATATGGAGAAGGTTACTACTTTATTATTAGGTTCGATTATGGAGAAGGTACTCCTTTATTATTTAGATAGATCTGGAGGAAGGTAATCCTTGTATTATTAGGTAGATATGGAAGGTACTCCTTTTATTATTTAGGTAGCTATGGAGAAGGTACGCCGTTTATTAGTAGGAAGATATGGAGAAGTTACTCCTTTATTATTCGAGAGATATGGAGGAAGGTATCCTTTATTATTGGTAGCATAGGAGAAGGGTAGGTACTCCCTTGGTATTATTAGGTAGATATGGAGAAGGTACTCCTTTATTATTAGGTAGCTATGGAGAAGGTACTCCTTTTAGTATAGGGGGTAGGTATGGAGAAGGTACTCCTTTTATTATTAGGTAGCTATGGAGAAGGTACTCCGTTTATTATTAGTGATATGGAGAATTTACTCCTTTTATTATTAGCGTAGAAGGGGAAGGACTCCGTTAATATTTAGGGTAGATTGGAGAAGGACTCCGTTATATTATTATGGTAGGGATACGGAGAAGTATCCTTTTATATTAGGTAGGCTATGGAGAAGGTACTCCGTTAAAATTATTAGGTAGATCCGGAGAAAAGGTACTCCGTTTATTAATTAGTAGCATGGAGAAGGTACTCCTTTTATTATTAGGTAGATATGGAGAAGGTACTCCGTTTATTACTTAGGTAGATAGGAGAAGGACTCCTTTTATTATTAGTAGATATGGGAGAAGGTACTGCCGTTTATTATTAGGTGGTAGATATGGAGAAGGTACTCCGTTTATTATTAGATAGATATGGAGAAGGTACTCCGTTTATTATTAGTTCGCTCTGGAGAAGGGTACCTCCTTTTATTTATTAGGTAGATATGGAGAAGGTACTCCTTTTATTATTAGATAGATAGAGAAGGTTACTCCGTTTATTATAGTTGCTATGGAGAAGGTACTCCTTTTATTATTAGGTAGATATGGAGAAGGTACTCCGTTTATTATTAGGTAGATATGGAGAAGGTACGCCTTTTATTATTAGGTAGATATGGAGAAGGTACTCCTTTATTATTAGATAGATTATGGAGAAGGTACTCCTTTTATTATTATATAGATATGGAGAAGGTATCCTTTTATTATTTGGTAGATATGGAGAAGGTAATCCTTTTATTATTAGGTAGATATGGAGAAGGTACTCCGTTTATTATTAGGTAGCTATGGAGAAGGTACTCCTTTTATTATTAGGTAGATATGGAAAGGGGTACTCCGTTTTAAATTTTTTTTTTTTTTTGTAGGTAGATAGGAGACGGTTACTCCTTTTATTATTTGGTAGATAGATATGGAGAAGGTACTCCGTTATTATTAGGTAGATATGGAGAAGAAGGTACTCTTTTATATTAGGTAGATATGGAGAATGTAACTCCTTTTATATTAGTTAGATATGGAGAAAGGTATCCGTTTATTATTAGGTAGATAAGGAGAGAAGGTATCCTTTTATTATTAGGTAGATATGGGAGAAGGTACGCCTTTTAGTATTAGGTGATTGGAGAAGGTACTCCTTGTATATTAGGTAAGATGATGGAGAAGGTACTCCTTTTATTATTAGGTAGATATGGAGAAGGTACTCCTTTTATTATTAGATAGATATGGAGAGGTTACTCGTTATTATTAGGTAGATATGGAGAAGGTACTCCTTTTTATTATTAGGTAGATATGGAGAAGGTACTCCGTTTATTATTAGGTAGATATGGAGAAGGTACTCCTTTTATTATTAGGTAGATATGGAGAAGGTACTCCGTTATTATTAGGTAGATATGGAGAAGGTACTCCTTTTTATTATTAGTAGTATGGGAGAAGGTAATCAGTTGATTAGTAGGTAGATATGGAGAGGTACTCTTTTATTAGTCGATAGATAGGGGAGAAAGGTTACTCCGTTTATTATTAGTTAGCTATGGAGAAGGTACTCCTTTTATTATAGGGAGAATGGAGAAGGTTTAACTCCGTTTATTATTAGATAGATAGGGAAGGTACTCGTTTCTTTAGTTGCGAGGGAGAAGGTACTCCTTTTATTATTAGGTAGATATGGAGAAGTTTTACTCCGTTTATTATCTAGGTTAGATATGGAGAAGGTACGCCTTTTATTATTAGGTAGATATGGAGAAGGTACTCCTTGTATTATTAGGTAGCTAATGGAGAAGGTTACTCCCCCTTTTTATTATAGATAGATATGAGGAAGGTACTCCGTTTATTATTAGGTAGATATGGAGAAGGTACTCCGTTATTATTAGGTAGATATTGGAGAAGGTAGGCCTGTATTATTAGGTTAGATATGGAGAAGGTACTCCTTGTCTTATTAGGTAGAATGGAGAAGGTACTCCTTTTATTCTTAGAGAGATATGGAGAGGTGAATCCGTTTTATTATAGGTAGAATGGAGAAGGTACTCCGTTTATTATAGGTAGATATGAGGAGAAAGGTACTCCTTTTATTATTAGATGATATGGAGAATGTTCCTTTTATTATTAAAGATAGGGAGAGGTACTCCTTTATTATTTGGTAGATATGGAGAAGGTACTCCTTTTATTATAGGTAGATTGGAGAAGAGAAGGTACTTCCGTTATATTAGGTAGATATGGAGAAGGTACTCCTTTATTATTAGGTAGGATATGGAGAAGGTACTCCGTGTGATTATAGGTAGATATGGGAGAAGGGACTACTTTATTATTTGGTAGATAGGAGAAGGTACTCAGTTTATTATTAGGTAGATATGGAGAAGGTACTACTTTTATTATTAGGTAAGATATGGAGAATGTACTCCTTTATTATTGTTAGCTATGGAGAAGGTACTCCTTTATTATTAGATAGATATGGAAGAAGGTAATCCTTTTATTATTAGGTAGATATGGAGAAGGTACTCCTTTTATATTAGGTAGATATGGAGAAGGTTACTCGCGGTTATATTTGGTTTGATATGGAGAAGCGTACGCCTTTATTATTAGGTTAGATATTGGAGAAGGTACTCCTTTTATATTGATAGATATGGAGAAGGGTACTCGTGTAATTAGGTAGATATTAGGAGAAGGGTACTCCTTTATAATTCAGGTAGATATGGAGAAGGGTATCCGTGTAATTATTAAGGTAAATGGAAAGTAACTTTTCTATGTTGTATTCAATTAGATCAAATGGAATTGAAATGTAGTTCTTGAAGACGTTTCGTAGTCATCCGACTGGCTTTCTCAATTCAGAATGACTTGTACAGAATCTGTGGCAATTATGTACCCTGGAAAATCCCAATAGCATATACAGCCAGGTGTTAAGGGTGTGATTGGATAGAGGTTTATAGGAACGCCCAGAGTAAGGTGTTAAAACAGCATTGTACATGGCAGACAGTTGGTGTCGAACCCCCCCACCTCTATTTAGGCTTGGTTTCTTTATTTTCACATAAATGGCCTCCTTAACACCTCTCTTGAACCAGTCACGTTCCTTCGCCAGTATGTTAACATTACAATCTTCAAAGGTATGTCCTTTATCCTTAAGATGCAGATACACGGCTGAGTCCTGACCCGAGGAATTGGCTCTTCTGTGCTGGGCCATACGTTGATGCAGTTGCTGTTTGGTCTCCCCCACATACAAATCAGAGCATTCTTCACTGCACTGCACTGCATATATGATGTCGCTTTTCTTGTGTTTTGGTATTGGGTCTTTCGGATGTACCAATTGCTGCCTCAGTGTGTTGTTCGGTTTAAAGCAGACAGGGATACGATGTTTTTTGAAAATTCTTCTTAATTTCTCGGAGACCCCTGCTACATATGGGATGACCATGTTCTTCCTCCTGTCTTGCTTTTCCCCTTCACTGTTGGTATTCGTGTTCTTTTCTTTCCTTCTACTTCTTTTGACAAAGGCCCAGTCTGGATATCCACAAGTTTTAAGGGCTCCTCTGAGATGTTTCATTTCTTTAGCCTTCGCCTCTGTGCTAGTGGGGATGTTCTCGGCTCTGTGTTGCAGGGTTCTGATGACCCCCAGCTTGTGATCTAAAGGGTGGTGGGAGTCAAACATCAAATACTGATCTGTGTGTGTTGGTTTTCTGTAAACCTCTACTTCCAGTTTACCATTCTCCCTGACTTCTACCAAGCAGTCCAAGAAAGCCAGTTTGTTGTTTTGTACCTCTTCCCTTGTGAATTTAATGTTTTGGTCTACCGCATTAACGTGTTCTGTGAAAGCTTGTACTTCCTTCTGGTGGATTTTAACCCAGGTGTCATCCACATATCTGAACCAGTGGCTGGGTGCTATGCCCTTAAAGGTATTAAGCGCCTGTGTTTCTACCTCCTCCATGTAAAGGTTGGCCACAATAGGTGAAACTGGAGATCCCATAGCACATCCATGTTTTTGCTTATAGAACTTATCCCTGTATTTGAAATAGGTGGTATTCAGGCACAAGTCCAACAAGGAACACACCTGTTCTGGGTTGAGATCAGTTCTGCTGGTAAGAGTGCTGTCTTGGCCCAGCCGTTTTCTCACCATGTCAACAGCCTCCTTGGTGGGTATACAAGTGAAGAGAGATGTCACATCATAGGACACCATAGTTTCTTCTACACCGAGTACTATATCTTCAATCTTGTTGGTGAAATCCTGAGAGTTCTGGATGTGATGCTTAGAACTTCCCACCAAAGGTCCTAAGATGTTAGCTAGATATTTTGCCACCTTGTATGTTACAGAGTTGATGCTGCTGACTATAGGTCTTAGTGGGGCCCCTTCCTTATGTATCTTTGGGAGTCCATATATGCATGGATGTGCCTCACCAGGGTAGAGGTGATGATACATTGCTCGGTCAATGGCTTTATCCTTTTGAAGCTGTTGTAGTAAGTCTATGACTCTTTTCTTGTAACGGCTGGTGGGATCCCTTGTTAAAGCCTCATATGTGTTGTTATCGGCCAGGAGCATGGTCACCTTATCATGGTAGTCTGAGGTGTTGAGTACCACTGTGCATCTTCCCTTGTCTGCCGGTAGAATGGTGATACTGGAATCTTTCTTGAGGGATGTTAAGGCTCTTCTTTCCTGTGTAGTCAGGTTAGATGAAGGAGTTTTAGCACTGGCTAAGGCTGCAGATACCTTAAGGCGAAGTTGTTCTGCCTCACTCTGTGATACCTTATTACTGTGGATAGAGGCTTCTGTGGCTGCTATAATATCCACCACAGGGATGGCTTTAGGGGTGATGGCAAAATTCAAGCCCTTACCAAGGACTTTCATTTCTGGCTGGGTCAGGGTCCTGTTAGACAAGTTTCTCACCCATTCCTCCTTGTTTGATGAAGTGACACTTCCCTCCTTTTGTATCCAAGGTAGTTGTTTTCCTTTGGGGCTGTTCTGGGATGACAGAATAGAGAACTTGTTCTGTTGCCTTTGTTTGCCCTTACAGTGCTGAGAAAGCTGTGCTTGTTTGGTGAACTCCATCACTCTTTCCCAGATGGACACAGGTAGCTGTGAGGCGTTGTGCCGGTTTAAAGCAGACAGGGATACATGTTTTTTGAAAATTCTTCTTAATTTCTCGGAGACCCCTGCTACATATGGGATGACCATGTTCTTCCTCCTGTCTTGCTTTTCCCCTTCACTGTTGGTATTTGTGTTCTTTTCTTTCCTTCTACTTCTTTTGACAAAGGCCCAGTCTGGATATCCACAAGTTTTAAGGGCTCCTCTGAGATGTTTCATTTCTTTAGCCTTCGCCTCTGTGCTAGTGGGGATGTTCTCGGCTCTATGTTGCAGGGTTCTGATGACACCCAGCTTGTGATCTAAAGGGTGGTGGGAGTCAAAACGCCTGTGTTTCTACCTCTTCCATGTAAAGGTTGGCCACAATGGGTGAAACTGGAAATCCCATAGCACATCCATGTTTTTGCTTATAGAACTTATCCCTGTATTTGAAATAGGTGGTATTCAGGCACAAGTCCAACAAGGAACACACCTGTTCTGGTTGAGATCAGTTCTGCTGGTAAGAGTGCTGTCTTGGCCCAGCCGTTTTCTCACCATGTCAACAGCCTCCTTGGTGGGTATACAGGTGAGAGAGATGTCACATCATAGGACACCATAGTTTCTTCTGCACCAAGTTACTTAACTTCAGTCTTGTTGGTGAATCCTGAGAGTTCTGGACGTGATGCTTAGAACTTCCCACCAAAGTCCTAAGATGTTAGCTAGAATTTTTGCCACCTTGTATGTACAGAGTTGATGCTGCTGACTATAGGTCTTAGTGGGGCCCCTTCCTTATGTATCTTTGGGAGTCTATATATGCATGGATGTGCCTCACCAGGGTAGAGGCGATGATACATTGCTCGGTCAATGGCTTTATCCTTTTAAAGCTGTTGTAGTAAGTCTATGACTCTTGTAACGGCTGGTGGGGTCCCTTGTTAAAGCCTCATATGTGTTGTTATCGGCCAAGCAGGGTCACCTTATCATGGTAGTCTGAGGTTTGAGTACCCACTGTGCATCTTCCTTTACTGCCGGTAGAATGGTGATACTGGAATCTTTCTTGAGGGATGTTAAGGCTCTTCTCTCCTGTGTAGTCAGGTTAGATGAAGGAGTTTTAGCACTTGCTAAGGCTGCAGATACCTTAAGGCGAAGTTTTGTCTGCCTCACTCTGTGATACCTTATTACTGTGGATAGAGGCTTCTGTGGCTGCTATAATATCCACCACAGGATGGCTTTAGGGGTGATGGCAAAATTCAAGCCCTTAGAAAGGACTTTCATTTCTGGCTGGGTCAGGGTCCTGTTAGACAAGTTTCTCACCCATTCCTCCTTGTTCATCCTCCTTGTCATCTCAGAGGAGCCCTTAAAACTTGGTGATATCCAGACTGGGCCTTTGTCAAAAGAAGTAGAAGGAAAGAAAAGAACACATACCAACAGTGAAGGGGAAAAGCAAGACAGGAGGAAGAACATGGTCATCCCATATGTAGCAGGGGTCTCCGAGAAATTAAGAAGAATTTTCACAAAACCTCACAGCACCTGTGGTCCATCTGGGAAAGAGTGATTGGAGTCACCAAACAAGACAGCTTTCTCAGCATGGTAGGGCAAACAAAGGCAAAAGAACAAGTTCTCTCTATTCTGTCATCCCAAGAAACAGCCCCAAAGGAAAACAACTACCCCCTGGATACAAAAGGCGGGGAAGTGTCACTTCATTCAAACAACGGAGGAAGGGTGAGAAAACTTGTCTAAACAGCCTGACCCAGCCAGAAATGGAAGTTCTTGCTAAGGGCTTGAATTATTGCCATCAACCCCTAAAACCATCCCTGTGGTAGATATACTAGAGCAGCACAGAAGCCGCTATCAACAGGTTAATAATGTATCACAAGTGGAGCAGAACAACTTCGCCTGTAAGGATCTGCAGCCTTGCACATGCTAAAACATCTTTATCGTAACTGACATCCATCAAGAAAGATTCAGTATCACCATTCTACCGCGCAGATAAAGGAACATGCACAGTGGTACTCAACACTCAGACTACCATGATAAGGTGAACCATGCTCCTGTGCCTGATAACAATCCATATGAGCCTTTAACAAGGATTCCCACACCGTTACAAGAAAGAGTCATGACTACTACAACAGCTTCAAAGCGATAAAGCCATTGATCCGAGCCAATGTTACATAGCATCTACCATGTGAGCACATCCATGCATATATGGACTCCCAAAGATACATAACGTGAAGGGGCCCCATAAGACCTGTCAGCACATCAAACTCTGTAACATACAGGTGCAACTATCTAGCTAAATACTTAGCCCTTGTGTGGGGAAGCTCGTAAGCATCAATCCGACACTCTCAGCGATTTCACACCACAAATAACTAGAGTTGTCGAAGAATCACCATTGTATGTGGTGGCGAGAAACTGATGGTTCAGATGTGACATCGTCTCTCACCCTGCATACCACCAAGCGAGGCGTTGACATGGTGGAGAAACGGCTGGGCCAAGGACCAGACTCTTAACCAGCGCCACTGATCTCAACCAGACAGGTGTGTTGCCTTGTTGGACTTGTGCCTGAATACCCACTCTTTTACAAGACACAGGGTGTTTATAACAAAACATGGATGTGCCATGGATCTCCGTTTCACCCCTTGTGGCCAACCCTTTACAGGAGGTAGGGGTAGGAAACACGAGCGCTTAATACCTTTAGGGCAAGCCCACCCAGCCACTGGTTCAGATTGGTTGTGACAGCCTGGTCCCAAATCCCAACCAGAGTTAAGTACGCCTACTCACAGGACCATTATGCGGTAGACCAAACATCTAACTTCCCAAGGGAAAAGGTACAAACCACAAGCGGCTTTGTTGGAACGCTTGGTAGAAGTTAAGGAAAATGGTACACTGGACTTTAGGTTTAAGCACCCCACACACAACCAGTCGCTAATTTGATTTGATCCCACCACCTTTAATCACAAGCTGGTGTCCTCAGAACCCTGCACACCAGAGCCGAGAACATCCCCACTCACACGAGGCGCAAGGCTAAGAATGAACATCTCAGAGAAGCCTTTACACACTTGTGCATATCCATACTGTGCCTTTGTCAACAGAGTAGGCAGGCAAATAAGAACACAACTACCAACCGTGAAGGGGAAAAGCAAGACAGGGGAAGAACATGGTCCATACCAGCATGTAGCAAGGGGTCTCCGAGCCAAATTAAGAAGACTTTCAACAACACATCGTATCCCTGTCTGCTTATAAACTGAACACCACCTGAGGCAGCAACTTGGTACATCCGCAAAGACCCAATACCAAAAAACCAAGAAAGCGAACATCATATGATGCAGGCAGTGCAGTGAAGAGCTTGTTGTATGTGGGGGCGACCCACAGCC
>JAACNH010007495.1:0-14830 GCA_019447015.1 Hymenochirus boettgeri | reverse complement strand
ATGGGGGTACCATTGGAGTATTATCGAGCATTGTGGGTTAATGTGAGGGTACAATCACGTATGGGGTATAAGGGGGTACCATTGGAGTATTATCGAGCATTGTGGGTTATTATGGGGGTGTTATCAGGTCTCATGGGTATAAGGGGGTACCATTGAGTATTATCGAGCATTGTGGGTTATTATGGGGGTGTTATCAGGTCTCATGGGTATAAGGGGTACCATTGGAGTATTATCGAAATCATGGGTTATTATGGGGTTATAGGAGCATGTGGGCATATTTTCTTGCCATTTTGGGGTTTATCTGGCATTTGTAGGGTATATCGTGCATTGTGGGGTATTTCAGGGCATTAGTGGGGTATATTATCAGGGTATTATCACGCATCGTGGTTATTAATGGGTGTTATTTGGGGCATTGTGCTATGTTTCCCTGACCATAATATAGGAGAGAATAACATATAAAGAGACACAGACCCATTATAGAGAATCTATTCATTGTAGGTAGAAATAATCCACTGGAGATCATATAAATTCTAGGTTATCAGTTTCTATTGTTCTATGTGCCCATGATAGATGTTCCCCTGGGTGTAAACTATCCAGGGCTAGTTGTTATGTTACACCTGTAACCCACAATAAATGGAGATGTTTATACGGGCATACGGTGGCTCAGTGGTTTAGCACTGACCCTTGCAGCATTGAAGTCCTGAGTTCGATTCCACACTTGGACACATCTGCAAGGAGTTTGTATGTTCTCCCGTGCTTGCGTGGTTTCCACCGGGCACTCCGGTCTCCCCCACCAATCAATAAGACATACTGATAGGTTGTAGTGTCCATCAATGTGTTTAGATTGTAAGCTCTTTGGGGCAGGGGCCTGATGTCAATATATACATGTAATTGTAAAGTGCTACGGAAGATTTGTCGCTTATAAATCCACAATAATACTAATACTAGTACTACTAATAATAATGATAATAATCATCTCAATATCCCAGATCGAGGAAATTCATCTACGGAGAGAACCAACACAATCACATTATCTATTGCCGGAGGAGATAACAGGGGGTTTCCCTGGGGAACTTGGAAACATCCTGGACTTTAGGTGAGATCTCCAACATCCCAACCACAAACTTTTCTGACCATGGGAGACGTCACTGTTTGGGGCTAACACTTCACCTAGAATTTATAGAAATGTTGTAATAGCAGTCTAATGTCTCAAGATGGCGCTTTTTTACTCTTCCCATAGAGAACACAATATAATTATGCAATCTGTATAGGACTCTTTCAGAAGCTGAACCATTAACTGCTGAAATATTCATTGACACGTTCATGGCCATTACCATGTTTATGTTTAACTTTACATGTCTGTGAGGTTTTACCAAGATATTATTGTAATACTGGATATTGGATGTTGTATAAAGACATACGTCCATCTAGTCCAACCTTTATACCCTACCCATAATGTCTGTATAACAGTTACATAGTAACATAGTATTGGAGGTTATATAAAGACACTCGTCCATCTAGTCCAACCTTTAATACCCTACCCATAATGTCTGTATAACAGTACATAGTAACATAGTATTGGAGGTTAATAAAGACGTACGTCCATCTAGTCCAACCTTTATACCCTACCCAAATGTCCTGTATAACAGTTACAATAGTAACATAGTATTGGAGGTTGTTAAAAGACATACGTCATCTAGTCCAACCTTTATACCCTACCCATAATGTCTGTATAACAGTTACATATAACCATGTATTGGAGGTTGTATAAAGACATACGTCCATCTAGTCCAACCTTTATACCCTACCCCATATGTCTGTATAACAGTTACATAGTACATAGTATTGGGTTGTATAAGACATACGTCCATCTAGTCCACCTTATACCCTACCCATAATGTCTGTATAACAGTTACATAGTAACATAGTATTGGAGGTTGTATAAACATACGTCCCTCTACCGACCTTTATATCCCTACCCATAATGTCTGTATAACAGTTACATAGTAACATAGTATTGGAGGTTGTATAAAGACATACGTCCATCTAGTCCCAACCTTTATCCCTACCCATAATGTCTGTATAACAGTGCTAGTAACATAGTATTGGAGTTTGTATAAAGACATCGTCCATCTAGTCCAACCTTTATACCTACCCACATATGTCTGTATAACAGTTACCACAGTAACATAGTATTGAGGTTGTATAAAGACATACGTCCATCTAGTCCAACCTTTATACCCTACCCTAATGTCTGATAACAGTTACATAGTAACATAGTATTGGAGGTTGTATAAAGACATACGTCCATCTAGTCCGACCTTTATACCCTACCCATATGTCTGTATAAACAGTTACATAGTAACATAGTATTGGAGGTTATATAAGACATAACGTCCATCTAGTCCGACCTTTAATACCCTACCCATAATGTCTGTATAACAGTTACATAGTAACTAGTAATTGGAGGTTGTATAAAGATACATGTCCATCTAGTCCACCTTAACCTTACCCATCACGTCTGATATAACAGTTCATAGTAACACAGTATGTGGAGGTTGTATAAGATACATGTCCACTAGTCCGACCTTATACCCTACCCATAATGTCTGTATAACAGTTACAATGTAACATAGTATTGGAGGTTGTATAAAGACATACGTCCATCTAGTCCAACCTTTATACCTACCCAATGTCTGTATTGACGTTACATAGTAACATAGTAATTGGAGGTTGTATAAAGACATACTCCATCTGTCCGACCTTTAAACCCTCCCCATAGGTCTGTATAACAGTTACATATACATTAGTATTGGAGGTTTATAAAGACATACGTCCATCTAGTCCAACCTTTATACCCTCCCCATAAGTCTGTATAACAGTTTACATAGTAACATAGTATTGGAGGTTATAAAAGACATACGTCCATCTGTCCAACCTTTATACCCTACCCATAATGTCTGTATAACAGTTTACATAGTAACATAGTATTGGAGGTTGTAAAAAGACACTACGTCATCTAGTCCGACCTTTTAAACCCTCCCCCATAATGTCTGTATAACAGTTACATAGTAACATAGTTTGGAGGTTGTATAAGACATACGTCCGTCTAGTCCAAACCTATACCCTACCCATAATGTCTGTATAACAGTTACACAGTAACATATAGTATGGTAGGTTGTATAAGACATACATCCATCTAGTCCAACCTTTTATAACCCTAACCCATAATGTCTGTATAACAGTTACATAGTAACATATTATTGGAGGTTATTAAGACATACGTCCGTCTAGTCCAACCTTTATACCCTACCCATAATGTCTGTATAACAGTTACAGAGTAAACATAGTATTGAGGTTGTTGTATAAGACATAAACGTCCGTCTAGTCCAAACTTTATACCCTACCTATAATGGTCTGTATAACAGTTACAATGTAACATAGTATTGGAGGTTTATAAAGACATACGTCCATCTAGTCACCCTTTATACCCTACCCATAATGTCTGTGTAACAGTTACATAGTAACATAGTATTGGAGGTGCATAAAGACATACGTCCATCTAGTCCGACCTTTATACCCTACCCATAATGTCTTGTAACATTTACATAGTAACACGGTATTGGCGGTTGCATAAAGACATACGTCCACTAGTCCAACTTTATATCCTACCCATAATGTCTGTATAACATTTCATAGTAACACAGTAGGGGAGGTTGATAAAGACATACGTCCCTCAGTCCAACCTTTATACCCTACCCATAAGGTCTGTATAACAGTACATAGTAACATAGTATTGGATGTTGTATAAAACATACTCTCCATCTAGTCCAACCTTTTATACCCTACCCATAATGTCCGTTATACAGTTACATAGTAACATGTAGGATACCGTTTGGATTTAATAGAGCTAAAGGATGTCACCAGGGGAAGCGAGAGAGGAGAGAGTTAACGGTAGATACCAGTCTAGATGGGAAGTATTAATGGATGTCACCAGGGCGAAGCGAGAGAGGGAGAGAGTTATAAAGATAGGAATAACAGTCTAGATGTGACAGTATTAATGGATGTCACCAGCGAAGCGAGAGAGAAGAGAGTTTTAAAGGTGGATAACATTCTAGATGGGAAAGTTATAATGGATGTCACCAGGCGCGAAGGGAGAGAGGGAGAGATTTATACAGGTGGATAACCAGTCTAGATGTGAAAGTTATAATGGATGTCACCAGGAGAAGCGAGAGAAGAGATTTAAAGGTAGGATAACATCTAGATGGGAAGTATTAATGGATGTCACCAGGAGAAGCGAGAGGGGAGAGAGTATAAGGTAGGATAACAGTCCAGGATGGGAAAATTTAATGATGTCACCCAGGCGAGCGGAGGAGGAGAGAGTTATAAAGGTAGGATAACAGTCTAGATGTGAAAGTATTAATGGGATGTCACCACAAGCGGAGAGGGGAGAGTTAATAAGGTAGGATAACAGTCTAGATATGAAAGTATTAATGGATGTCACCAGGCGAAGCAGAGAGGAGAGAGTTATAAAGGTTGGAAAACAGTCCTAGATTGAAAGTTTAATGGATGTCACCGACCAGCGAAGGGGAGAGGGAGAGAGTTATAAAGGTAGGATAACAGTCTAGACGGGAAAGTATTAATGGATGTCACCAGCGAAGCGAGAGAGGAGAGAGTTATAAAGGTAGGATACCAGTCTAATTGAAAGTATTACTGGATGTCACCAGGCGAGCGAGAGAGGGTAGAGGTTATAAAGGTGGATCACAGTCTGATGTGAAAGTATTAATGAATGGCACTAGGCGAAGGCGCAGAGAGGGAGAGAGTTATAAAAGGTAGGATAACAGTCTAGATTAAGTAATTAGTGGATGTCACAGGCGAAGCGAGAGAGGGAGAGATTATAAAGGTATGGAGCATTAAGAGAGAATGGTTAAGGCGGGAGGCAGCAGTGTTAGTTGGGTCTGTGGAGAAGATTTCCTTGCGAGGAACGGAGGGCACGGCCTGGGACATAGGGACCAGAGAAGACATAGTAGGGAGCGTGCAGTAGAGTGAAGGGCACGGCCTGGAACATACGGGACCAAGAGAGAAGATAAGTAGGAGGTCAGTAGAGCGAAGGGATTTAGGTTAAAGCAGGTATTGATATGATTCTTTGTTTGATGGGAAGCCACCCTAGGGACTGAAGTATCGGGTTTGCGGGTTCTCTTTTGGAGGAGACGAATAATGATTGTTACTTAGTGGTAAGTATGCTTTAAAAGTACATAAGAGGGAGAAAGTGGTCACCTTTGTCATGTCCCCTTAAAGAGATGAAAGGGGGAAAGAAGTAGATAATGAGGATTTTAATGCTAGCGGTACATTGATTTATAGCATTATTAATGCAATGATAAAGGGGCTCCCTAATTCCCATGGCTGTAACAACTCAAACATAAATGGCCATCCTAGCCTATCTATACCAGCTACATAATGCCAGCCTAGCCTATCTATTCCAGCACATAGTTGCCAGCCTAGCTATCTATACCAGCCACATAATGCCAGCCTAGCCTAGCCTATCTATACCAGCTACGTAATGCCAGCCTAGCCCATCTATACCAGTATTGTAATGCCAGCCTAGTCTATCTATGTCCAGCTATCCTGCCATCCAAGCCTATCTATGCCAGCTATTTATGCCATCCTAGCCTATCTATGCCAGCTATGTAAGCCAACCCAGCCTATCTTAAACCACTATGTAATGCCAGCTTGTCTATCTATGCCAGCTATCCAATGCCATCCCTAGCCTATCTATGCTATCGTATTAAAATGCCATCCTAGCCCTTCCATACCAGTTATTACAGCCAAGCATAGTATGCCAGCATCTATACCAGCTATGTATGCCAGCTACCTTATCTTCAACTACTTAATGCCAGCCTAGCCCATCTAATCCATCCCATAATGGCAGCCTAGTCTACTATTCCAGCTTCATAATGCCAACCAGCCTATGCTTTACTAGCTACATAATGCCACGCCTGCCTACTATAACCAGCTATGCAATGCCACCTACCTTTCTATTCCAACTACAAGAATGCACACCTAGCTACACTATCCAGCTACCCAAATGCCATCCTAGCCCTCTATGCCAGCACCTAATGCCGTCTAGCCTATTTATCCAGCTACATAATGCCAGCCTGCCCATCTAGTACCAGCTATGTATGCCATCCCTACCTTATCTATTCGTTAGTAATCCAGCCTAGCCTATCTATAACCGCCTGGTAAGACAGACTATCTATCTATACCAGCTATGTAATGACGGACTAGTCTATCTATACCAGCTATGTAATGACAGACTAGTCTATCTATACCAGCTATGTAATGACGGACTAGTCTATCTATACCAGCTATGTAATGACAGACTAGCCTACTATACCAGCTATGTAATGACGGACTAGTCTATCTATACAGCTAATGTAATGACGGACTAGTCTATCTATACCAGCTATGTAATGACAGACTAGTCTATCTATACCAGCTATGTAATGACGGACTAGTCTATCTATACCAGCTATGTAATGATGGACTAGTCTATCTATACCAGTTATGTAATGACGGACTATCTATTATCAGCTCTGTAATGATGGACTATCTATCTATACCAGCTTGTAATGATGGACTATTCTATCTATACCAGTTATGTATACGGACTAGTCTATCTATGACCATCTATGTATGACAGCCTAGTCTATCTATACCACTATGTATGACGGCTAGTCTTCTATACCAGCTATGTTGACAGACTAGTCTATCTATACCAGCTATGTAATGACGGACTAGTCTACTATACCCGCTATTTAATGACGAGTACTAGCCTATCTATACCAGCCTATCTAATGACGGAAACTAGTCCTATCTATACCAGCTATGTAATGATGGACTAGTCTATCTATACCAGCTATGTAATGATGGACTAGTCTATCTATACCAGCTATGTAATGACGGACTAGTCTATCTATACCAGCTATGTAATGACGGACTAGTCTATCTATACCAGCTATGTAATGAGGAACTATATCTATAGGAATTTGATTGGCCATTGGTTTCTGGAGGCTACATGGGCGCTAAACCCCTATATCATGTGAGGGAAGGTGCCGTAAGCTGTGGCTGGAACTTATTGTACCATGCGCCGAGATCTGCAATCGGTAATTATAGTCTGACCCTTCAATGGCAATGTGCCCAGGGTTGGCACAACTTTAGGACCAACTACGCCAGTTTTTGGTGTAACTGTCCAAACCAATGTACTGATACCGATTGGCTCTCTTTTGGACACAACCAACTTCCCCTACATCACCCTGATCACCATTAGTTACCCAAGGCAGGGCCGTCTCTAGACTTTTTGCAATGCCCCCCCCCCTCGGCCGCTGGAAGGGGTGTGGTTTTTATAATTGAAAGTGATGCTTGTCCAGAAGTGGGATGTGGCTTGACAGAAGTGGGAGGGGTTTTATACATATGACTAGTAAATGATGCCCACAGTGACTGGTATTAGATGCCCACAGTGATTGGTAAATGATGCCCAACATTGTTTTTTTGATCTCAGGGTTGACAAACATTGAATTGCCAGTTAGAAGGGAGGGGGAGGAGTCGTAGCTGCTTTCTGTTGTGGCAATGAAGGTCACGCTTCCCCTGCTATTTAAACTGACAGTACCTCCCAAAAATTGGTGGTTTTTACAAATGGCATTTTTAAGGGGCCCCTTGCCATCTGGGCCCCTGAAACTAAAAATAATGTGCCCCAGGCACATGATGTCAGCAGGGGTGCTGCACTGTAATGTGCTTCACCTTGCCTCATTAGGGAAGCGACCCTGTATGGATTTTCTGCAGATCCTCCTGCATATGAGCTTGTGAGGCAGTGGGGTCTTAAGGTGGGTACACATGTGCGTACCACTTGTCCCGACCTCATGTTCGACTCGCCCTACCAGTTGGCCAGGACCAAGGACTGTAGCAAAGGTCCAACAGTTAACCAAAGAGGACCGCACGATCGGTCGTGTTCGTCCGAAGAAACTATACAATATTTTGGCCTGCCCGACCGATACACTAAACTTTAGGTCGGGCGAAATTATTAGATGGTGTGTTTAGGGACAGATGCCCATGGTCGTCCATACGCTCCTCTAATGTTTTCTGAGATCTCCCTAGTAAGAGAGGTAATTCACAAGTTCCTGACTTGTCCACTAGGGGTCACCCATGCACTACCCTATAGAACAGATTTAACATGTGTCTATGTGACATTTGGTTGTAACAATGTGATGTTTTACTGAATATGAATGAAACTGATAAGGTTTAGTTACCCTTTAAAAAAATTAGGATTCATGTTAACCTCACACACACGTAGCTTTCCAAAGATCATGTGACTTGGTATTGGGGGGGGAGCCTATGCTGTTTGTTTTCTATGACAAAGGGAAAAAACATTTCCATTTAACCCATTCACGCTAGAAAGAATAACCAGTTGGTTCAGGAAAATGGTTTACCTGGTGCCCGATACCAAAAGATGCTTAGAGCGCCACATAAACACGCAACCATCCTAACCCATTTATATGGAACAAGGTTTACAGGTAAAATATTTATTATTTTACCAGTTGATTAATGTCTTTAATCTTTACTAACATGAAATCAGAATAACTAAACTGTATGGACATTGGGGTGGGAGCTGCCATAGTGTTTCACTTCAATAATACAATGTTAGGGCAAGTTAAGGGTCGTTAGTAAATCTGTGGCTGTTCCAATTTCTATGGACAATTGGAATGATAATTAACAAATAAGAGACAGTCCACTGAGAATTATGGGAGACATTCAATGTGCAAATTGGCCATTTGTGTGTGTGTGTGTGTGGGGGGTTATTGATTAAGTGTGATTATACTTTACCACAATACCACCATGATTTAAAGGGGCCATACCATAGCAGAGAGATACAATTACTGATTCTGGTACAGTTACATAGTAACATAGTATTGGAGGTTGTATACAAGACCTACGTCCATCTAGTCCAACCTTTACCCTACCCATAATGTCTTATAACATTTACATAGTAACATAGTATTGGAGGTTTGTATAAAGACTACGTCCATCTAGTCCAACTTTATACCCTATCCATAATGTCTGTATAACAGTACATAGTACATAGTTTGGAGGTTGTAGTATAAGACATACGTCCATCTAGTCCACCTTTACTACCCTACCCGTAATGTCGTATAACAGTTACACAGTAAAATGTATTGGAGGGTGTATAACAGACATACGTCCTTCTAGTCCACCTTTATACCCTACCCAATATCTGTATAACAGTTACATAATTGGTTTGTATAAAGACACGTCCATCTATTCCAACCTTTATACCCTACCCATAATACTGTATAACAGTTACTAGAACATACTATTGAGTTTGTATAAAGACTACGTCCATCTATCCGACTTTATAACCCTACCCATAATGTCTGTATCAACAGTTTCACACAGTAAAACTAGATTGGAGGTTGTATAAAGATCTACGTCCATCTAATCCAACCTTTTTATATCCTACCCATAATGCTGTATACATGTTACTCGAACAAGTTTGGAGGTTGTAATAGAACATACGTCCATCTAGTCCAACCTTTTTACCCTACCCATAATGTCTGTATAACTTCACATAGTACATAGTATTGGAGGTTGTATAAGACATACGTCCATCTAGTCCACCTTTATACCCTACCCATAATGTCGGTCTAACAGTTTTTTTACATATAACAGAGTTACGGAGGTTATATAAAACATACGTCCATCGATCCAACCTTTATACCCTACCCCAATGTCTGTCTAATAGTTTTACTAGTACCATAGTATTGGAGGTTGTATAGACTATACGCTCCATCTAATCCGACCTTTATACCTACCCATAATGTCTGTATAAACAGTTTACATAGTACAGTATTTGAGTTTGTATAAAGACATACGTCATCTAATCCGACCTTTATACCCTACCCCATAATGTCGATTCTACAGGTTACATAGTAACATAGATTGGAAGGTGTTAAAGACTACGTCCTCTAGGTCCAACCTTATAACCCTACCCATAATGTCTGTATACAGTTACATAGTAACAACGTTGGAGGTTGTATAAAGAACTACGTCCATCTAGTCCAACCTTTATACCCTACCCTATGTTCTGTATAACAGTTACATAGTAACATAGTATTGGAGTTTGTATAAAGACTACGTCCATCTAATCCGACCTTTATTATACCCTTAACGCCATAATGTCTGTATAACAGTTCATAGTAACTATAGTATTGGAGGTGTGTAAAAGACATACTCTCATCTAGTCCAACCTTTATACCTACCCGTAATGTCTGTATAACAGTTACATAGTAAACATAGTATTGAGGTTTGTATAAAGACATACGTCATCTAGTCCAACCTTTATACCCTACCCATATGTCTGTTAACAGTTACATAGTAACATAGTATTGGAGGTTGTATAAAGACATACGTGCCATCTAGTCCAACCTTTATTACCCTACCCTAATGGTCTGTATAACAGTTATATAGTAACATAGTATTGGAGGTTGTATAGACGACTACGTCCATCTAGTCCAACATTTATACCTAACCCATAATGTCTGTATAACAGTTACATAGTACATAGTATTGGAGGTTGTATAAAGACATACGTCCATCTAGTCCGACCTTATAACCCTACCATAATGTCTTGTAACGTTACTAGTAACATAGTATTGGAGTTGTTGTATAGACATACGTCCATCTAGTCCAACCTTTATACCCTAGCCCATAATGTCTGTTAACATTTACATAGAACTAGTAATGAAGGTTGTATAAAGACATACGTCCATCTAGTCCGACCTTTCTACCCTACCCATAATGTCTGTATACCAGTTACATAGTAACATAGTAGTTGAGGTTGTATAAAGACATCGTCCATCTAGTCCAACCTTTATACCCTACCCTAATGTCGGTAATATCAGTTACACAACGTACATATTATTGGAGGTTTATAAAAGACATACGTCCATCCAGTCCAACCTTTATACCTACCCTAATGTCGTATACCAGTTACATAGTAACATAGTATGGAGGTTGTATAAAGACATACGTCCCCATCCATCCAACCTTTATTACCCTACCCATAATGTCTGTATAACAGTTTACATAGTAACAATAGTAATGAAGGTTTAGCCTATTCATGAGCCCTACATAACAGTTGATCCAGAGGAAGGCAATTTAAAAAAAAAAAAACTTTCCTATTTCTTACGACTCCCAAATGGCCAATCAGAAAGTATCCCTGTACAACCAGAACTACAGTTATGTATAATACCAGTATCTCAATATTCTTAGTATCCCGTACCAACCAGAACTACAGTATATGTATTAATCCATAATTCTCAATATTATATATATCCTGTACCAACCAGAACTACAGTATATGTATTAATACCAGTATTCTCCAATATTTATATGTATCACTGTACCAACCAAACTACAGTATATGTATTAATACCAGTAATTCTCAATATTATATATATATGTATCCCTGTACCAACCAGAACTACAGTATATGTTATAATACCAGTAATTCTCAAATTTATATAGTATCCCCGTACCAACCAGAACTACATTATATGTATTAATACCAGTAATTCCAATATTATATAGTATCACTGTACACAACCAGAACTAAGTATAAATGTATTATACCAGTAATTCTCAATAATTAGTATCCCCGTACCAACCAAACTACATATATGTTTAATACCAGTAATTCTCGATATTATATAGTAATCCTCCCTACCACCAGAACTACAGTATATGTATATACCAGTAATTCTCAATATTTGTTATAGTATCCTGTACAACCAGAATAACGTATATTAATTATACCAGTAGATTCTCAATATAATATAGTACCCTTTAACCAATCAGAACTACAGTATATGTATTAATACCAGTAATTCTCAATATTATACTAGTATCCCCGTACCAACCAGAACTACAATATATGTATTAAATCCAGTAATTCTCAATATTATAAGTATCCCTGTACCAAGCAGAACTACAGTATATGTATTAATAACAGTAATTCCATATTATATAGTATCCCTGTACCAACCAGAACTACGTATATGTATTAATAACATAATTCTCATTATTATATGTATCCCTTGTACCAACCAGAACCTACAAGTCTATGTATGATACCATAATTCTCAATAGTATATAGGATCTCCCGTATCCAACCGAACTACAGATATGTATTTGATACAGTAATTTTCAATATTATATAGTTACCTGACACCAAACTCTATATAGTATTGATACCAGTAATTCTCAATATTATATATCAGTATCCCCGTACCAACCAGAACTACAGTATATTGTATTATACCAGTAATTCTCAATATATATAGTATCCTGTCACACATAACTAACGGATATGTATGGAAACCATAATTCTCAATATTTTTAAAATATAAGTTCCCTGTACCAACCGAAACTACATGTATTTAGTAATACAGTATTCGTCAATATTATATAGTATCCCTGTACCAACCAGAACTACAGTGGCTTATGTATCATACCAGTAATTCTCCAATATTATTAGTATCTCCATACCAACCAGTAACTACAGTATATGTTATTAATACCAGTAAATTCTCAATATTTATAGTATCCCAGTTACCAACCAGAACTAAAGTAATATGTACTTGGAAAAAATACCATTAATTCTCAATATTATATATATCCCAGTACCACAGAACAGACTACAGTATATGTATTGATAGCCATTAGTATTCTCAATATTATAAGTATCCTGTACCAACCTAAACTACAGTATATGTATAATACCGTAATTCTCAATATTATATAGTAATCCTACCGTACACCAAACTACTATAGTGTATTGATACCAGTTACTTCTCAATATTATATCTATCCCAGTACCCAACAGAACTACAGTAATATGTTGTGATCACCATTAATTCTCAATATTATCTAGTATCCTGTACCACACCAGAACTACAGTATATGTTTGATACACCGTAATTCTCAATATTATATAGTATCACCGTACCAACCCGAACTACAGTATTGTTATAATACCAGTATCTCAATATTTATAGTATCCCCCGTACCAACCAGAATTACAGTATATGTATTAATACCAGTTATTCAATGAACTTGCCAACCACAATCTGCTGGAGACAGTTCCACAGTGCTGTCACCGTTCTCAACTGTAAGAAACCTTTCCACACTTGAAGATAAACTTCTTTTCTTCCACAACCTTAAAGGAAGTCCAGTGTCCTCTGATATGACCTATTAGTGAAAATGCACCATAGAAGTTCACTGTAATGGGCCTTAATATATTTATATAAGTGATCATGGTCCCCGCGCACGCTTCGCTCTCCAATGTAAACCAGCCCTAACTGTCTAATCTGCCTGCATAGGCCCAGCCCCTCCATTCCCCCCTTTATTAATTTAGTTATAAAACTTGTCTAATCTGCCTGCATAGTCAGCCCCTCCATTCCCTTATTAATTAGTTCATAACTTGCTAATCTGCCTGCAGGTCAAGCCCCTCCATTCCCCTTATTACTTTAGTAGAACTTGTTCTAATCTGCCTTGCATAGTCACCCCTCCATTCCCCTTATTAATTTAGTTAGAACTTATCTAATCGTCTGTATTTCAAAGCCCCCTCCATTCCCCTTTTAATTTGCTAATAACTTGTCTAATCTGTCTGTATATTCAAGCCCCTCCATTCCCCTTATTAATTTAGTTTGTATACTTGTCTAATATCTGCCTCATAGTCAGCCCTCCATTCCCCTTCTTAATTTAGTTATACTTGTCTCATCTGCCTGCATAGTCCAGCCCCTCCATTCCCCTTATTAATTAGTTATAAGCTTGTCTCTTCCTGCATATTCAAATGCCCCTCCATTCCCCTTTTTAAATTTTAGTTGCCCTTCTCTGAACTGCCTCACTTCCAATGATGTCCCTTTTCATTATGAGATTCCAAAACTGCCTGACCGCATATTCCAATGAGGCCTTACCAGGCCTTGTAAGAGGGAGAATAATATCTTTCTCCTTGATTCCATTCCCCTCTTTGAATACAAGACAATCTCTCTTGCTAGCTCTAGTGTTTGCTACCCTGGCATTGTTTGCTACAGCTAAGTCCTGTTTCTCCCAGTAACCCCCAATCTTTTCCATTACAGATTCACTTAACAGCAGAAGTTATTTCAATGGTGTGTGGACCAGGGTTTGGTTAAACCCCAAATGGATCAAACTCCATTACTATGTTACTATGTAGCTTAGTATTAATAAACTTTGGTAATAACCACCTTATCTCCATGTGAACGAGGTTGGGGGGTGCTTAGAGACCCAAGCAAGCATCGATAAACGCCAGCAGTGCCCTAGTGTTGGATCTCATTGGAACGAGATCTTTGCTTGTAGTGTATTTTATTACGTTTTATCTGTACCCCTATCACTCAACCCCCTTCCCCTGATAACCACACAGCTTGATGGGACTAACCTTACGTGTTGCTTTCTGGGGGATACGCGCCAGTCCCCTGTGGGGCTAGAGACCGTCTAGAGGACAAACAGTCAATAGGATTGATGGATACGTGGAATGTCCTGGGTACCATTCACTTCATTTTCCAACTTTATGGTGGGAAATTCCAATATGCAGAGAGATTGTCAATAGGGTAAATGGGAGATTTATTAGAGTCTCTTGGTCCTTGTATACCCCATGAGACCTGATAACACCCCCATAATAACCCACAATGCTTGATAATACTCCAATGGTACCCCCTTATACCCCATGAGACCTGATAAC
>JAACNH010007494.1:0-14833 GCA_019447015.1 Hymenochirus boettgeri | reverse complement strand
ACTGGTATGATATTGATATTCAAATAAAACATTGGACCAAAACAGTACAAGGTTTTAAACTTGCAAACATGGAAAATATTTACCAATTTTTACCAATAAAATCCAAATACGATAAAAAGAAAAGAAACTGCAACACACCAACACCTGCTGGGTGTCAAAAGACCCTTAGCCCATTTATTAGGAACTCACTCGTGGTCACTTTTTAGGAGAAAAACATACAGGAGCCGGGGATGAAAAGGCAGATACACCGTTCAACAGAAATGGTTCAGACAGAGAGCTCAATACTCCCTAACAGACAAAAGGTAAATGAAATGAAACTTGAAGCAAGTTTGAAAAAATGGTGTTAGAAAAATAGAGCTGTAGACCCATTTAGAGATAAAATAGAGACATTTCCAGGCCAATGTAGTAGAAAAAAAAGTTAGGTCTTACCTGGCCGGGATCCAGTGATGCTTTTAAAAGCCTTTATTGAATAGGCTATGGCACGCTATTTCCAAAATTTTTTGGAAATGGCGAGACCATAGGGGAAAATAAGGCAAAACCAATGCTAACCCGATATTACATCAGGTAGCGTGAGTTTTGCACAAATTTATGGCACAAATGCCTGAAACTGCATCGGCTCTTTCATTTTTTTAGACAACTGAAATTAAGTGTTGTTTATGAATGGAGATGAAGAAAACTGGAGAGTTTCGATCTGATTCTGCTCCACAGAACCTACCAAATTCCTAAAAAACCAAAAAATTCTGCTATTTTCTGCCTTCTGGCACCAAGCAGAGATTGGTATGTTGCATTCATCATAACTTTTTATCGTATCTACAAGTGATGACAGATGTTTGAGGACTTGCACCACCAGGGACCAGAGGCACCAAGGAGTGCTGGGAATGCAGGTACATCTTCTAATACAATTAAAATACTATTTTAATGGAACTTTTAAAAATAATTACAAGATATGGTCTCTATCAGACATCTAACAGAGCTCCCAATCAAAAGATTCATAAACAGGCTAATTTTGCTGTCCCTATTACGTTGATGACCATTACACATTGTCGATAAACATTACCACGCCTGTAGATACCATAATATTTTAATCATTTGCCCAAATGTTTTGGTCTCTATTCCCCACTCTTACTTTGTCCTCATGTTTATATTTGTAGTAACATTTCTAGAGAAATATGGGTTTATAACATGTGCAAAAATTGCCTGACCTGTTCATTTGCTTTATTTGTCTACAACAGTTAGAAAACATTTCTGTAGCATGGCGGCTCAGTGGTTAGCACTGAGGCCTTGCAGCACTAAAGTCCTGAGATCGATTCCACCCTTGGACACATCTGCAAGGAGTGGTTCTCCCTGGGCTTGCGTGGGTTTCCTCTGGGCACTATATAAGAATTTTAAAGGATCGCACACCTTGTAAATGTGAACAAACTTTTATTAAACCATCAACACAACACACACAATGTTTTGGGGGGGCTCCTCCCCCTTCCTCAGGTGCTTGTGTTGGTTTCCTCTAGGCACTCCGATTTCCCCCACAATCATAAAGACATACTGATAGGTTGTATGTGTAAATAAATGTGATTAGATTGTAAGCTCTTCGGGGCAGGGACTGTTGTGAATGCATACATGTACTTGTAATGCGCTACAGAAGATGTTGGCACTATATAAATCCACAATAATAATAAATTAAAATAATCATTTCATCTTATTGGATACTGCCAATTAAAAACATGGGCAATATTTTGCAACTCAGAAAGAGAATATATAAAAAGAAACAAAATGAGTACAAAGACATTACTAAGGACAGAACAGTAAGCTATCAAACCTTCAAACTACTAGTAGGTCAAGAGTAAAAAGCAGCATGAAAATGTATATTTTCTATATGTAGATTACAAATTATTATTTTTGGGGTTGTCTTAAGTTGGGTTGTCTTAAGTACAGATGGCTGAACTTAGTGAAGTTAGGTTCGTTTCCGAACTACCGAACTTCAGTAAAAGTTCGGTAGTTTGGAAACTAACCTATTATAGTCTATGGGAGACTAGTAGTTCCAAAAGTTTAGGTGAATAACAATGGTAACTTACTGTAAATAGCTGTAGCACCTGGGAAATGGTCTGCGGAACATGTACCTGTCACTAAAACTGGTTTAAACACGATCAAGCAATTGTTGGGTTTTCCATATGCTACATTTGAGGGTTATGGCCAATTCGAGGGTTCCCGAACGTTACATTCGAGGGTTTCCCTAAAACGAATGCTAAATTCGACGGTTACCAAAGACAAACGCTAAATTCGATGGTTACTGGAAGCGACCGCTAAATTCGAGAGTTACAGAAATCTACCGCTAAATTCCAGGGTTACCGAACTATACATTTGAGGGAGACCGAAAATTGAACGCTATATTCTAGGGTTAGCGAACGGCTCATATATTCAGTAATTATCAAATTTTCGATAATTATCGAAAATACATCCGCAAGTTTGGAAAACAAACTAGTTTGAGCCCAAACTAGTTAGAACAGTTCGAATTTGGCTAAACTTGTAAAGTTCATCCCGAACTTTTCAAAACATAAATAAAATCTATAAACTAAACAAAATGATTATTGCATGCCCTTTACCTATCACATAAAAATAATAATTAGCAGACTGGCTGAAGGTGATAAAAAAAAAATTTCAATCCTGACATAATCAGTTATTAAAGTCTGTGTTTTGTTACAATACCCTTTTGGGTTTCTTCTTCCTGCCATGATAAAAAAAAGGATAAAATCATTCAAATTAAAAAAAATGGCAGGCATTATCATTAGTTTTTTGTCATATAATATGATAAAGATTTTCATTCAAAATTTGACGGCTTCTGCATTGTTGTCCATCAAAAAGTATTTAACATATTTAAGTTTAATATAAAGAGTGAATTTGTTGTTTTTGAATCTTAGACAAGGTTACTTTACATACATTATAAATATGATATATATATATATATTATAAATATTATAAATATCAATTATAAATAAAATCAATGATATTTTAGCTTAGTTTTTCTATCACAGTTGCCCCAGTATAGAATGACCTTGAAATGACTTACTTTTGACATTTTTGTTCTGGTGGCCTGGTTGTGAAATTGACATTATTGTAAACCGTGTCTAAATGAACCATAAAAGTTCCCCCTATAATAATGTCCCCTGGTTGGCTAATGAAGCCAGTGATGCTCTCACGGGGCAATTCACAGTCATAATGTGGGTCTGAACAGGCACAACCGTCTATACATAATATGGAGAAAATGTAAAGTACATGGAGGAGCATCAAACAGCTTCTGCTACACATCTGCCTTTCATGGAGACTAATTTTTAACATAGAAGACTGAGGCTCTTGTAAGGTTTCTGTAGTTTTGGATTTTATCACCGATGATACCTCGCTCTGAGAACAAGTACATTTTTAAGCTACTTTTATACTGTTAGTGGATAGTAAGACACATGGGAGCAGAATTTACACAGCTGCTTAATTGCGTAAAAATGTTAAATACCCATCTTTAAATTCAATAAGCTTAGTCCATCCCAAGGGAGAATTTGTCACAAACCATTTACCCAAAGATGAAAAAATACTGGAATTGAAAAAAGTTATGAATAGTTTTGATGTTGGGATTTGGGTTAAGATTTGATCATCAGATTAAAGCCAGGTTCTATTGGATTCTGTCTGTGATCGGCTATAGATTGTCACCTACACCCATCTCCCTTTACTGATGGAAATAATTAGGTAATTATGACCAACCCCATCGGATATAACTGGATTTATCTTTTATTAAAAATGTTTGGACCCTTCTTTAAACACAAATGTAACAGCTTGCCTGGGAGTTTAAGAAAAAGAGACTACAGACCTTAACAAAATCTTTTACAGACATATCTTGCTATGTTAGGCTCGTGGCTTCATTTAAGGTATCATGGTTGAGCCAAAATTGATGTTTTTAGTTTGTTAATAGAGAGGGACTAGATCTCGAACTCGACTTGAGTTCTAATCGGATTTTAAAAAATTTAAAGGGCAACTATAGTGAAAAAAAAACTTTGTCTGTATACAATGTATAGATCACTTAGTATAAGCTGCCTTACTTTCATGTTTCTGTGTGGCTTCGTTTCTTCACACTGGCAGAAGTTTGTACCAAGCTGTGTAGTCCCCCTCCCCTCTCTGTCTACTCCCCCTCAAGCAGTGACGGGCTGTATACAGAGTCCGAGCATTGTCAGTTGAAAGGACTTTAAATGAAGTGCTGACATCCTGTTGACCCCTCCCTTCCAGAGCTAGACTGCAAGCAGTAGAGAAAGTAGCAATATGCTGAAGGGAGGGGCAGAGGGGGAGAGAGGAGGACAAGTGGTGCTGAGATTCTTTACAAGTAAGTTACTGAACTCTGCCTGTTCTCTAACTTTGCTAATTGTTATTTACTTTTTACCTAAAGTTCATATCTCTCCCCTGCTTAGCTGAGATCATAATCACTGAAGAGAGTCAGTGTAACAGCAGCTTGTAGTGAGACCTTCACAAACACAGTGACACTGCTTGTTGTCCTGTTACATTTCAGTTGCTTTAGTCTATATATTTCATCGATTGCACTGTGTGTCTTGTTTGGTATATAGTCTGTATTACTGTATTATATATACTGTATTAGTGTTCCATTTGAGTCACTGGTTTTGTATGTATATAAGATTTTTTTTTGGGGGGGAGGGGCTGTTTTATAGTGTGTTATGCTCATATTGCTGGGTTAATGGTTTATTGATTGTGTTTAGCACTACAGCATTTGACTATATGTTGCACATGGTACATATAGTGTGGGTGAGAGAGTGTGTGACAGTACTGCAGGGGAGCTTTGGATTGTGTGGGTGTGTGCCTTTGAGTGACAGATGAGGTGTAGCAGCTCCTACAAATCACAGCATATTCAAAGGCTTATATCTCGGGGACTATGTAGAATTTCAAGAAACTAAAGGTACCCTGGTGGATGGGATGACTTATAGGATACATTAGAAGAAATTAAAAAAAAACAATTTTCTCACTATAGTTGCCCTTTAAATTATTGGATCGAATTTACTAATTTCGAATCTTCTAAATGTACAATTTTTTTTTAAAAGATCCATCCCCATGTCCCAAATTCACCAATGACAGCTATTTTTAGCAGTGCCAACCCCCTGGGTATAAAAGACAGCTTGACGGGGGCCCTGTGATTGTGATGTGTTACCCTTCCACCCACTTTCCCTTGCACAATGCATACTCCAAGGGAGAGAAGCCAATATGGTGTTAGGTGTGTCCAGAGGGGCCAAGCCTGCCTGGCTCCTCAACACTAGTGGCATACTATAGTGAGCATACTCTAACTCAATGGTTCTGCTGCTGTGAAGTGTAACACTTTCCCCCCAGCTTTCCCCTATATGATGCAAACTGTGGGGGAGAGAATCCAATGGGGTGTGGGATATGTCCAGAGGGGCCAATCCCCTATAAGATGCAAATATGATACAAATTACAAAAAAAAAATATTAAAGGGGAAGTTTAGTGCAAATACATATACTTTTAAGAAAAAAGCAGTGTTTTTTCATCCAAATCACCTTAATCTGCACATTCAGCATTTTGTCTGTATATAAATAAATGCTTCTGAAATACTGACTTCCTTTTTTGCAGGACCCCTAGTAGAGACCATTATGGTCTTGCCCTTGACCCAGCGCCTGGGTTGAGTCAGTTGCTCAGCAGAGGTCTGAGCATCTTGACCCATCCAACAGCCAATCAGTAGAAATTACTGTTAGGAACATTCCAAGGTAGGTTACAGAACCTGAAATGTCAGCTCACTAATGTCAACAGCAGGGAATAGCAAAGGGTATACATTCAAATGATTGTTCAAAATGGAAGATAATATATAGAATAATTAGATATGCATAATATTAAAGGGCATGTTCACCCCCAAAACTAAAATTTCCCCAACTACTGGCCCCACTGTACAATTTAAAATAATCCTTATCTTACATCCCTGCTCCTTATAGTTCTCCTGTAGTGCCTCTTCAAAGTCCAGGAAACTGAAGGGTAGGAGCTGTCTTCCTGTCCAAAAGGTTGCTGCCTCTGCTCTGTCCTCTCAGTTGCTGCTGGCATGGGCAGTGAAGCCCTTTCCCCCCCTCCCTCCCGATCTCTCCCTGGCTGGCATTCATTTAGCGTTATATGCTTAAGTTATATTGCAGGCCATGCCGTCCCACCCCCAACCATTATATTAGAGCTAAAAAAATCGATTCCAAACTCTACTTACAGACCCTCACCCCGCAGCAGTCTTTATGGATGGCAGCTGCAGCTGTGATTGTCTGCCTCTCAACCAATCACAGCCGAAGCTCCCGGACCACCCCCCTGCTTGTAGTTCCAGAAGACAGGGAAGCCGTACCAGAATGACGCTGGAACAAGGATATGTAAGTAGAGTTTGCAATTGATATTTAAAGTTCCAGTATAGCGGTTGGGCTTGGGAGGGCATGGCCTGCAATATATTAAAAATTAGTAATGAGGGTAGAGATGCCCTTTTACTAAGAATTTTAAAAATAATAATATTTTCTGTGGAACTTTCCCTTTAAAGATTTTTTTTTTATATTTTTAACCCCTTGTGTTGAGGTATGCAACATGGAATCGTTGTCAATATATTCTGGATATGATTCCTCTTGTATAATAATGAGCACCCCTTTTTAGGGAATCAGAGATAGATTCTGAGACTGTTCTTGAAAAATAGAATTTTTAAAAATGTAAATAATTGTTGAATTTCTAATGCACAAGCTGGAAAGTAATGCCCATGTGAAGGAAGTGACTTTATTTGTGGATATTTGTACGTGCTCCCCAGACCATTTCCCAGGTAATAAAACCATATACAGTAAGTTACCGTTGCTATTTTAAACTTTTTCTCCACATTAATGGGTCCGAATTAGAATTTTAGAACTTTTTTCAGAAGTTCGAAAATCCAAAATCTGACCAGATCTCTATTTGTTAATAGGGCTGCCCAATAGGGTTTCATCAGGGGCATGATGGTAGAGAATAAAATTCTGATGTTTCTATTACAGTTCTAACAACATAATTAATCAATTAGATCAACTGGACTTGAAGTTTAGTTCTTAAAGACGTTTTGCTAGTCATCCGACTGGATCTCTCAATTCAGAATGACTTGTTCAAGAATCTGTGGCAATTATGTACCCTGGAAATTCCCAATTAGCAGATCACAGCCAGGTGTTAAGGGCGTGATTTCATAGTGGCTAAGAGGTGTTATAGGAACACCCAGGGTAAGGTGTCAAAACAGCATAGTACATAGCAAACAGTTGGTGTCAGACCCCCCACTATTTAGGCTTGATTTCTTTATTTTCACATAAATGGCCTCCTTGACACCTCTCTTGAACCAGTCACGTTCCTTTGCCAATATTTTAAGCAAGTTAAAATAGAGAAATAGGGGACTATCTACCAAGAGCCACAAAAGGTCCCATTGCAACTATTTAAAGGAGAACTCAAATTTTTACATCCCAGAATCTGAACATATCCCCTCAAAAATACCAATAAACTGTAAAATAGCAATACAGTAAATAGAATTAAAGTAAATGTTTCCACTTGAAGAACTGGATGAAATAACTGTGTGTATGGACAGTGACTGGCCACATCCCTGATCTTAGTCACATGCTCCCTTTCCTATTCTATCCTATAAAAGGATTGGCTAGAGGCTACTAGTGGGTGTGACTGTAACAAGTTCCTGCAGTATCTTAGGACTGAGCATGTGTAAAGGACATAATGGTCAGTGACCACACTGTGTGATATTGGAACACTGGGAAATAAGACACAAACCTCATGTTAGAAAGTAAAATTTCTCAACAATCATATAAAATGTTTTTATATCATGGAGATCTGCCTTCTAATTCAATGTTGTTCTGAGGCTTTAGTTGTCCTTTAATATTGCAATAGCTCTAGAAACTATTCAATGGGGTCTTATCCAATGACGGACTCTTACATCAGCTATTTGGTGGGTTAGTGGGACTTAGGGGCATATTTATAAAAGAGCGAAAAGTAGCGAAATGTTTTCGCATTCGCTTTTCGCATGGGTTTTCGCCAAAAAGACAGTTAACGCTATTTATAAAGGTAGCGTTAACGAATGGCGAAACCGTTTCCGCGAGCTATCGCTAAACCATTTTCGCCTAACTTCGCAATGGTAATTTTAGCGAAAAAGGAGCAAAAAGGCATAACGCGATTTATAAAAGAGCGAAAGGTGGTTTTTGCGTTAAAAAGAGCGAAAGATTAGCGCGACCCTGAAGGTGGTGAAAAGTCATTGTTTGAGCGAAAAGGCATTCTAATGGGTAATATGCCTTGAAAAAGCAAACGCGCATTAGAAGGGCGATCGCGCATTAGAGTGTAATATGCCTTGGAAAAGCGACATTAGAAAGGCGAACGCGCATTAGAATGTAATATGCCTTGGAAAAGCGAACGCGCATTAGAAAGGCGAATGTGCAGTGCAAAAGAAAATTGTATTCCAATTGAGAAATTCTAAGAATGACTAAATAAGACATGGCTGATTTCTTGGTAAATGTGAGGTGGCCATTTTGAACTTGACATCATTTTCTAGTGGGCTTTTCTGGTTTCGAATGGTTTTCGCAATGCAGTCTTCTTAGATGCGTTAAGTTTTCGCTGCGATACTTTTCGCTCTTTATCGCGCCCGTTCGCCTTTTTCAGCCGCGAAGTGTGTTTTTTTTTCGCTTTTTTATAAATAAGGCGAAACGAAGCCCCGAATGGCGCTATTTTCGCTGCGATGTGCTGCGCTAATTATTTGGCGAAAAAGACAATCCTTTATAAATATGCCCCTTAGTGTTGGAATCTGGTTAACGTCATATTTTTACATTATTACTGATCTATATATAATTTCATGTCTTTAACGTGTTATTTTTTAACTATATTAAAAAAAAAAATAAGTATATAATTGAAGGGCATGTCCAGGCAAAAATTTACTTTAGCTATAAATGAGCTCCACCCTCCCAAACCCCACTTTCTCGTTGACAATAGTTTACAAAGATGCCCCTGAAGTTCCTTAACTGACCTGGTCCCTCGCTGCTCCTCCTCTGCAACTTCCTGTCAGTAAAGGCGCCACATGACGTCACACCCAATCATCTGACAGCCATGAACATAAAGTAGAGCAGCTGTCAGCACAAACAGAACAATTCGAAACAGGTACAGGGGCAGAGTCTAGGTGACGAGGGTAAGTCCCTTCATGGGCATATTTGGATATTATTGTTTGGGGGTTTAGAAGTTGGTGGAGATCATTTATAGCTGAAGTTATTTTTTGCCTGGACTTGCCCTTTAATTAGGTTCTTCATTGTCTAATTATGCTGATTGTAGGGCATATGTTTGCACCATATATGTACGATTAGGCTTGCTTTCGGTGACCATGTAAAATACTATTATCCAGTATATGAAAAATAACTGTGCTGTTAACTACATTTTCATCTTGCACATTTTCCTTTCCCAAAGATATGTTCTCTGGAATTCATTTCAGGTCGGAATAGTATGATGAAAAATTTCGGAATAAAGATGCATCCCACCATGGCCCAGCTGGAAGAGAGAATGGCAAAAACCTCCAAAGCTACTGTGTACTTCCCATGTGCACTGAGATAGGCTGGGATAAAGGACACCCAGACACTGAGGAAAGCCAACATACTGAATGTGATTAATTTGGCTTCATTGAAACTATCAGGGAGACGTCTGGCCAGAAAGGCAACAAAGAAACTCACTGTGGCCAAAAGTCCAAGATATCCCAGCATGCACCAGAAAGCAGTGGATGACCCTTCGTTGCAGTTAATGAGAATGAATCCTGATTTACTGTCAGTGTTAAGTTCAGGGAAAGGAGGAGAAAACACAAGCCAAGCTACACAAACACACAATTGAAAAAAGACACAAATCCCAATTAACAAATATGGAACCTTGACACTGTTCAGCTTTCTTAACCTGCTGTCTGGCTTTGTTGCATTAAAGGCAATAACAACTGTGATGGTTTTAGCCAGGACACAGGAGATACAGAAAGTAAAAATTATCCCAAATGTCACCTGACGGACAAGACAATTTTCAATTTGTGGGTAACCAATAAACATCAAAGAGCAAAGGAAACAGAGAACAAGAGAAATCAGAAGGAGGCAACTAAGAAAATAGTTATTGGCTCGAACTATCGGTGTCATGTTATAACAAATATAAACTCCCAGAATAGTAATTGGTATCAATGAAGAGAAGATGGAACCAGTTGCCAAGATACACCCAAGCGGTTCTCTATAGGAAAGGAACTCTGTAGTCCTTGGTAAGCATCTTGTGTGTTGCAAACTTGGCCAAGTGTCCCAGGAACAAGAAGAACATTCGATGGAATCTGGAAAATAAAATGTAATCATCTAAAGCTTTAAATAGGGTTTAATGTAAAAGAACAAGATTAAAAGTTGCTATTGTAACTTGTAAATGATTAAATGAACAAATACACAGGTGTAATATAATTATTTTTCTTATCAGGGCTGGAGCAAGGCAAGGCAACCTAGAAACTAGGTCAGAAAACTAAAGTTGTCTAATATTTTTTCTGTTCTACCAAAGGGCACATTTTACAAATATTAAATAAACCTTTTACATAGTAATAAATAAAATATAGTTATTATAGTACCTGTGTAATTTGAAACCTGCCCCAGAGGGCACCGGGCACACTCATAGCAGCAAGATGGCTTTCCTGGTGCTACCACTTTTCTAAATCCCAGGGGACAACTTGGGCTGCACTTGGAAAGGGGAACCTAGAAAACCCACAAGATCATTTATAAACATATAAAGGTACAGTACACTATGTTATCACAATATCTAAATCTATAGCAGATCAGAACCAGAAGTAGGTGAATATGTCTAGGTAACTTCATTGCATGCAAGAGGAAGAACAGACAGCTACATAAAATTAATGTGTCATCCCGATACGAACACAAAGGAGATCGCATTTTCTCCCTGTGGTTTCTTTCAAAACCATGAAGACATACTTATACAGTACACTGTGTGTGTGAGGTAAAGGGGATTTTAAGGTCTTTGGGTAAGTGCCTGGGGTGAATGTATTCAAAAATAAGTGCTGTGGAATATGCAGTAATAAACATGACATTGAAGTACATACAAAGAGCACAATGCGGTTGAAATCAGAGTATTTACTGTATATATATGTGGTATAGATGTAAATCAACTAAACTTGCGATACTGGAACACTGGGAAATAAGACACAAACCTCATGTTAGAAAGTTAAATTTCTTAACAACCATATTTTAAATGAGAGGTAAGACACTGATTACTGAACAAGGAGATCTGAATTCTAATTTGATGTTGTTCTGAGGCTTAAGTTGTCCTTTAAGGTTTGTGTCATTTAGTAGCAGAAAATAATTCAAAGTAGAGTAAACAAATATCCCTGCCACATATACACCCCCCACTTTTCATGATACCTGTGTGCTATTGTTAATCCAGATAACTGAAGCACTGTCCACATGTAAGATTTTCCCATTAGGCGCATTCAAATCATATTTCCCAACAGTCACCTGCTTCAGGAAGCCCCTGGTACTCCAATGCCAATTCACAATGTCGTATTTAGCTGGCGGGTTACCATTTCCATCAAAAAATACATAGCTCCCATCTTTGGTCCTGAAGTTAATATTTTTAATGTAGCGGAGAAGCTGTTAAGTTAAATTGCAGTGAATGGTCAGATTGGGTTTAATACATGTATAATGACTGCTAAATGTTTAATGTCTTACATGCCAAGAATGGAATGAAGAAATATCAGTGCAGCACCCACAGCCAACAAGTCCAGTTATAGGTAGACAGTGAAGCATATTTTGAAGTGCCCAGGCCACCACATAAACTGCAGTGTATACGTTGAAAGATACTCTATGATCTTCCTCGGTTAACAGACCTTCCATAGTTTCATTCCCTGTGCAGGTAGGAATTGTGTCGCTGCTTAACAAAGTATCCAGTTCATTAGACCATTTGCAAGAGAAAACTTGCTCCAAAATTTCAACTAAAAATGGGTCATAGTGATGCCTTGATGGATGGAGGTTGCTGAGATAATTATTGAACTGTGGTAACTGCCCATGATGTATAGCAAAGCCAATTGTGCCTAATAAAACCCCCTGGAATCTTCTCGTAGAGAGTAAGCTGGAAGTTGCCCAGGCTTCGCTGGCTACCCAGGTATATCCGGTTATATTACGCATTAACATCTCTTCCAACAATATAAGAAAGTCAGAATCAGTAGTTATCACGATCACAACTTTTGCAGTTGATTTTTTAAGAACCTGCACTAGGTAAGGGGCATTCCTGTTTATCTGACCCGTCAAAATGTTCTCCTCAAAGGCCACGCATCCACCAAGTTTTATTACTTCCTGCTTCACAAGATGAAGTCCAAACTGACCGTAATCATTATCATTGGCCAGCAGACCAATCCAAGACCATCCGAAATGTGAAACCAGTTGGGCCAGACCTCTCATTTGAAAGGCGTCACTAGGTATGGTCCGAAAAAAGGAAGGAAAGAGGTGTCGATTGCTCAAAATAGGGTTTGTTGCAAAATAACTGATCTAGAAAACATAAAAAGCATTAAATGTATTATTATTATTGATTTATATAGCGCCAACATCATCCATAGCACCTTACAGTTACATGTATATGCACACATCAGGCCCTTCCCGAAGAGCTTACAATCTTAGCACATTTAGTTGACACATATGACCTACCAGTATGTCTTTATGATTGTGGGGGAAACCAGAGTGCCCGGAGGAAACCCACGCAAGCACGGGGAGAACATACAAACTCCTTGTGTGTCCAAGGGTGGAATCGAACTCAGTGCTAATCAAATGTTCATCATTACCTTTTATTTATTTATTATCACAGTGTACATACCCTTTAAACAAAAACAAGACTTGAAGTTTCCTTAAATGGAATGTCCACCCCTCTGGACAAAAATTAGTGTCTTGTGCAAAACCCCCTAAAAGCTGGACTTCGCTTTGTTTATAATCATTAATTCTGCTCCCAGCAAGATATTTTATACCTCCAAGCTCCTCGATTGACCGCTGCTTCCGGTCTCCTCACTCCCTCTCCACTGTTTTTTTTCTGTTCCCGAGCAGCCACAGTGGAGACTGCTCCGGGAATATCGGTCAGTGGCTGCCTTACCCGGAAGTGCAGAGCGGAGTGCAGAGCCGCGGTGGTGGATTGCAGAGCTTGTAAGTATAAAATCTCTTACTGGGAGCAGAATTAATGATTAAAAACAAAACGAAATCCAGCTTTTTTTTTTTGGGGGGGGGGGGGGGGATTTGCACAAGATACAGAGTTTTGCCCAGAGAACTTTATTAAAAATTATTAATATAAGATAAAATCCCATTAGATCTGAAATGAATATTAATGCTCCTAATACTACTAATATTTATTATTATTAAGCTTACTTGTGGGTATTGGTATAGACCCAAAATCTGGGCCATTAAAATGGATCGTGTGGACCCAGAGTCTCCAACAATCCCAGCAAGAGTGGTCCCATTATGACACTGATAATTCGGAATGATTTCCTTTCCCCCTGACAGCATTGTAAGGGTCCCTTGTGCTGCTCTCCGTAGATTATTGCAGGTGTCAATAACATGGAACCCAAGAGTAATGTTAGGAAGGAGGTCAGGATCTGAGTTAATCTCCTCCACAGCGAATATTAGGGCGTGCATGGTTCGGTAATACTCAATTGAAAACCTAAAGAGAAGCCGAAGAAAGAAAAGTTGAAAACAAATTGTTTTAAGGATCTTGACATAAACGAGACAGTAATCATTTCATCATGATTATGAGATTTCTCAAATAGAATTGTATTCAACTCCATTAGCGTGATGCACTGAGGGACGCTATGCAGAACTTCATCACCAGCCAAATGACAACCATAAAAAGTCCTGCAAAAGCCGGCAATATAGTTCTATTACATTGCATCGGTTACAATGGATGAATAGGACGTTTTGCAAACCCATGCAGCCACAACAAAACTGCAATACCATGACTTTTCCACTTATAAAAAGGCACATAGTTATAAATATATGTATGTATGTATGTATGTATGTATGTATGTATATATGTATGTATGTATGTATGTATGTATGTATGTATGTATATATGTATGTATATATGTATGTATGTATGTATGTATATATGTATGTATATATGTATGTATGTATAATTTTATTTATAAAGCACCACTTGGGTACGCAGCGCTGTACATTATAATATACAGAGGATACAAACGGGATAAGTGCAATTATACAGATAGCTAAAAATTAAATACAATTTTATACATAGGTTAAGAATACATATATATATGGATAAATTGATATAAGTACAGCATGCATTGACATTTCAGGAATGAAATCCCTGCCCCGAAGAGCTTACAATCTATGGGACAACATACAGGTACAAGTGGGGGGGATGGGTACAAAGTGCTTAAAAGGGCTAACAATCATTTGTTGTGCTGATGCTCAGAAAAGTAGGATAACAGTCTAGATTTGAAAGTATTAATGGATGTCACCAGGCAAAGCAGAGAGGGAGAGCATTCCAAAGGTAGGGAGCAGCAAGAGAGGATGGTTTAAGGCGGGAGGCAGCAGTGTGGGGAAGATTATCTTGTGAGGAACAGAGAGCACGGCAGGAAAAGATTGGTAGGGGGGTGCAGCAGATTGTAGAGATTTCAAGGTCAAAAGAAGGGTATTGAATATGTCCATGGCGTAATCTAGCGCATTTACTACTTTTTTTACTAATAAATTAAGCATTCCACAAGCTAAATGAAAAACCAGAGCGCCAACTACAGACCGAACTACAGAGCGCCAACTACAGACCG
>JAACNH010007493.1:0-14837 GCA_019447015.1 Hymenochirus boettgeri | reverse complement strand
CACATATAAATACACCTATAGAGTACCTATAAATACACATGTGGTATCATCTATAAAAACACCTATAGTATCATTCTATAATACACCATTATAGTATTACCTATAAATACACATGTGGTGCTATTATCTATAAAACACTATGTATTCCATCTATTAACTACACCATAGTATCCTACCTATAAAGACACATGTGGTATCATCTATAAATACACCTATAGTATACCTATAAATACACTCTGTGATCATCTATAAATCATCCTATAGATTACCTAAAATACAAATGTGTATCATATAAATACACCTATGGTATTCATCTATAAATGCACCCTATAGTATTACTATTAAATACACATGTGGTATAATCTATAAAGACACCTATGGTATCATCTAAAATACACCTATAGTATACCTATAAATACACTGTGGTATCAGCGATAAATACACCTATAGTATTACTATAAAACACATGTGGATCATCTATAAATACACCTATGTATTCATCTATAAATAACCATAGGATGACCTATAAATACACATGTGGTATCATCTATAAATACACCTGTGATATCACATATAATACACCGATAGTATTACCTATAAATAAAATGTGGTCTCATCTATAAATACAACTGTGATATCAAATAGAAATTACCCTATAGTATTACCTATTAAATACACATGTGGTATCATATATAAATACACCTGGTATATATATAAATACATATAGTATTACTATAAATCACACAGTGGTAATCATCTTATAATACACCGATGGTTCCTCTATAAATACACCTATAGTATTACCTACATACACATGTGGTTATCATCTATAAATACACCTGTGATATCACTATAATACACCTATGAGTATTACCTAAAATACACATGTCGGTATCATTATAAATACACCTATGGGATCATCTTTAAATAACCTATAGTATTCCTACAAATACATATGGGTCATCTCTATAAATAACCTATGGTCTGTATCATCTATAAATCACCTATAGGTATTACCGAGAAATACACCTATGGTTCAATCTATAAATACACCTGTGATATTCACCCAATAAATACCACCTATAGTATTAACCTATAAATAACATGTGTATCATCTTATAAATACACTGTGATTATATTCCTATAAACACCTATTGTATATTATAAAAATAAATCGATAGTTATTACATATAAATAAACCTCTGTATCATTTTCTATAAATACACCTGTGAGATCACATATAAATACACTATAGTATTACCTATAAATATAAAATGTGGTATAAGCTATAATAAATGACACTATGGTATTATCTATAAATACACCTATAGTATTACTTAACTACACACGTGGTATAATCTGAAATACACATGTTATCATCTATAAATACACCGATAATATTACCTATGAAATCCACCTATAGTTATTACTAAAATAACCTATTGGTATCATCTATAAAAACACTGTGTATCACATATAAATTTAACCTATAGTATTACTATAAATACCAATGTGGATCATCTATAATACACTATGGGACTCATCATAAATACACCTATAGTATTACCTATAAATACACCCGTGGTATAACTATAATACACCTATGTGATTCATCGATAAATACACTATGTTATCATCTATAAATCACCGATATATACCATAAATACACTATGGTATATCTATAATACACCTGTGGTATATTCTATAAATTACACCTATGGGTATTATGTGGTATCATACACAGCAAGGAGGAATAAGATCTTGTCATATAACATTCTCTGGTCTGAGTGATGATTTAAACAGGCTGTAATAACCATAAGTTCAATAATACAGCCCATAAAAGAAACAAGGGCCCCCCAAATATAAGCCCTGCCCTTGGCCAATTGGAAAGTAATCATCTCTGCAGAAGCGACCACCTTTCCTCCTAAGGTAGGGTAGGGTACACACCAACAATAGTTCGGCCAACCAGCCGTCATTTCACTGTATCATAGATCGTCTGAACTATCAAGGTTTTTTTTTCCAACAATGTCCGCTCGGTTGCCAGAACTGTCGCTTCCGGCTCCTTTTGGCATTACCAACAGTGAGTGGTTTCAGTCGACTGTTCCAGCCTTAATGTGTATGGTCAGCTTAAATGTGTTGGCCAGCTTTAATAGTGCATGGCCAGCTTAAATATAGCATGGCCAGCTTTAATAGTGTATGGTCAGCTTTAACAGCGTATGGCTAGCTTTAATGTGTATGGCAAGCTTTAATAGTGTATGGCCAGCTTTAATATGTATAGCCAGCTTTAATAGTGTATGGCCAGCTATTAATGTTGTATGGCCGCTGTAAATGCTGTATGGGCAGCTTTAAACATGTATGGCCAGCTTTAAGCGTATGCAGCTCTTTAATGGTAGGGCCAGCTTTAATAGTGTATAGCCAGCTTTAAAGGGTAGGCCAGCTTAATATGTGTGTGGCCAGCGTTAATGCGATAGCCAGGCTTTAACGTGCATGCCAGCTGCAATAGAATCTGGCCAGCTCTATAGGATTGGTCAGCTTTAATGGTGTGAGGACAGCTTTAAGGTGTATGGCCAGTTTCATAGTGAATGGCCAGCTTTAATGTGTCTGGCCAGCTTAATGTGTTAATGGAAACAGCTCTGAATGTGTATGGCGCAGCTTAAAGTGAATGGCCAGCTTTAATGTGTATGGCCAAGCTTTGAGGTGAATGACCAGCTTTATTGTTTATGGCCAGCTTTGATAGTGCATGGCCAGCTTTAATAGTGTATGTCCAACTTTAATAGGGTTTGGCCAACTTTAATGTGCATGGCCAGCTTTAACGTGCATGTCCAGCTTTAATAGTACTATGGCCAGCTATAAGTAGTTGCTGGTCAGCTTTAATGTGTATGGCCAGCTGAAATGTGTATGGCCAGCTTTAATAGTGAATGGCCAGCTTTAATAGTGTATGGGAAGCTTTAATGTGTATGGCCAGCTTAATAGTGTATGGCCAGCTTTAATGTGTATGGCCAGCTTAAATAGTATATGGCCAGCTTTGATAGTTATGGCCAGCTTTATTAGTGTATGGCCAGCTTTAAAGTGTATGGCCAGCTTAAATAGTATACGGCCAGCTTTAATTTGTATGGCCAGCTTTAATAGTGTATGGCCAGCTTTAATAGTGTATATGCAGGGCCTTGTAAGGTGTATGGCCAGCTTTGTAATAGTGCATGGCCAGCTTTAATAGTGTATGGCTAGCTTTAAGTGTATGGCCGCTAGCTTAATAGTGTATGACGCTTTTAATGGTTTTACCAGCTTTTATAGTGTTGGCCAACTTTATAGTGCATGGGCAGCTTTAATAGTGGTATGGCCAGCTTTAATGTGTAGGGCCAGCTTAAATAGTGCATGGCCAGCTTTATAGTGCATGGCAGCTTAAATAGTGTATGGGCCAGCGCTATGTGTTATGGCCAGCGTTTACTGTGTATACCAGATTAATAGTGTATAGTAAGCTTTAATGCGTTATGACCAGATTTAATAGTGTATGGCCCAGCTTAATGTGTATGGGACAGCTGTACTAGTGTATGGCCAGTTTTAATAGTGCATGGCCAGCTTTAATAGGCATGGCCCGCTTTAATAGTGCCATGGCCAGCATTTGGATGTGTAGGCCAGCTTTAATGTGATAGCCAGCTTTAAGCTCATACGGACAGCTTTATGTGTATGGTCTGCCTTAATAGTGTATAGCCAGATTTAAGAGGGTATGGCCAGCTTATGTGTATGGCCAGCTTTAATAAGGTTTGCCAGCTTTAATTTAGTGTATGCCAGCTTTAAGCATATGGCCAGTTTTAACGCATATGGCAGCTTAACGCTTGATGGCCAAGCTTTAATCGTATGGCAGCTTTATAGGTATGGACAGCTTTAATGTGTCTTACCAGATTTAATAGTGATAGTCAGCTTTAATGCGTATGACCAGATTTAATAGCTGTATGGGCCAGCTTTAATGTGTATGGACAGCTTTAATAGGTATGGCCAGTTTTAACTAGTGCATGGCCAGCTTACTAGGGCATGGCCAGCTTTAATAGGCAGGCAGATTTTGATAGTGCTAGGGCCAAGTTATGTGCTTATAGCCAGCTTTAATGCTCATCGACAGCTTTAATGGTGTATTGGTATGCCTAATAGGTATAGCCAGCTTTAATAAGTGTATGGCCAGCTTAATGTGTATGCGCCAGCTTTAATAGTGTATGGCCAGCGTAATAGTGATGGCAGCTTTAAGGCATATGGCAGTTTAAAGCATTATGCAGCTTTAACTGCGTATGGCCCGATTTAATTGTATGGCAGCTTTAATAGTGTATGGTCAGTTTTAATAGGAATGGCCAGTTTAAAGTGCATGGAAAGCGTTAATAGTGCATGCCAGCTTTTGATAGTGTAGGGCCAGTTTTAATAGTGCATGGCCAGCTTAAATAGTTGGTATGGGCAAGCTTAATTGTGTATGGCAGCTTTAAGGTGTATTATCAGATTAATAGTGTATGGCCAGATTTAATAGTGATAGTCGCTGTAATGCATATGACCAGATTTAAATAGTGTATGGCACAGCTTTAATGTGTATGGACAGCTTTAATAGTGTATGGTCAGTTTAGTAGTGCATGGCCAGCTTTAATAGTGCATGGCTAGCTTTAATAGGGCATGGCCAAGCTTGTGATTAGTATAGGGCCCGCTTAATGTGTATAGCCAGCTTAATGCTCATGGACAGATTTATGTGTATGGTCTGCCTTAAGAGTGTATAGCCAGCTGTTATTTAATAGTGTATGGCCGCTTAAGTGTATGGCCAGCTTTAATAGTGTATGGCCAGCTTTAAAAGTGCATGGCCAGCTGTAATGTGTATGGCAAGCTTTAATAGTGTATGGCCAGCTTTAATAGTATATGGCAAGCTTTAATAGGGTATGGCCAGCTTTAACGCATAAGGCCATGCTTTAACGCATATGCGCAGCGTTAAGCGTATGGCCAGCTATTAATGTGTATGGCCAGCTTTAATAGTGTATGTCCAGCTTTAATTTGTATGGCCAGCTTTAATAGTGTATGGCCAGCTTTAATAGTGTATGGCCAGCTTTAATGTGTATGTCCAGCCTTATTGTGTTTGGTCAGCTTTAATGTGTATGGGAAAGCTTTAATGTGTATGGCCAGCTGTAATAGTGAATAGCAAGCTTTAATGTGTATGGCCAGCTTTGAGGTGAATGGTCAGATTTATTGGTATGGCCAGCTTTAATAGTGCATGGCCAGCTTTAATAGTGTATGCAGCTTTAATAGTGTTTGGCCAACTTTAATGTGCATGCCAGCTTTAATAGTATATGGCCAGCTATAATAGTGCTTGGTCAGATTTATTGTGCTATGGCCAGCTATAAGAGTTTATGGCTAGCTTAATGTTTATGGCCAACTTAATAGTGCATGGCCAGCTTTAATAGTGTATGGCCAGATGTAATAGTGTATGGCCAGCTTCAATGTGTATTGCCAGTTTAAATAGTAAACGGCCAGCGTCCCAGTTTAATAGTGTATGCTAGCTTATTAGTGCATGCCAGCTTTAATGTGTATGGCAGCTTTAATAGTGTATGGCCAGCATTTATGTGTATGACCAGCTTTAATGTGTATGGCCAGCTTTAATAGTGTATGGCCAGGTTTAATGTGTATAGCCAGCATTAATGTTGTATGCAGATTGCATAATGTGTATGGTCAGCTTAAGTATTAGGGCTCACATTAATAGTGTATGGCCAGCTTTAATGTGTATGGCCACATTTAATAGTGTATGGTCAGCTTTAATGCATATGGACAGATTTAATAGTGTATGGCCAGCTTTAATGTGTATGGCCAGCTTTATTTGTGTATGACCAGCTTTAATGTGATGGTCAGCTGTATAGGTATTAGCCAGCTTTAATAGTGTATGGCCAACTTTAATGTGTATGACCAGCTTAATAGTGTATGGCCAGATTTAATGGATAGCCAGCTTTAATACTGTATGGCCAGGTTTTTTAATAATGCATGGCCAGCTTTATTAGTGCATGGCCAGCCTTTAATGTGTTTGGCCAGCTTTAATGTGTTATAGCAGGTTTAATAGTGTTGGCCAGCTTTAATGTGTATGGACAGCTTTAATGCGTACGGCCAGCTTTAATGCATATGGCCAGCTTTTAATGTGTATGGCCAGCTTTAATGCGTATGGCCAGCTTTAATGCATATGGCCAGCTTTAGTAGTGTATGGCCAGCTTTAATGCGTACGGCCAGCTTTAATGCATATGGCCAGCTTTTAATGTGTATGGCCAGCTTTAATGCGTTATGGCCAGCTTTAATGCATATGGACAGCTTTATAGTGTATGCCCAGCTTTAATGTTGTATAGCAAGCTTTAATAGTGTTATGGCAGCGTTATTGTGTATGGTCAGCTTTAATAGTTATGGACAGCTTGAATGTGTATGGGCCAGCTGTAATAGGTATAGTTCAGCTTAATGTGTTAGAGGCCAGCTTTAATAGTGTTATGGCTAGCTTAAATGTGTTTGGCCAGCTTTAATAGTGCATGGCAAGCTTTAATAGTGCATGGCAGCTTTCATAGTGTATGGGCAGCTTAATGTGTATGGCAGCTTATAGGGTATGGCCAGCTTTTAATGGGTATACAGCTTTAATTAATGTTTGGCCAACTTTAATAGTTGTTTGGGCCAACTTAAATGGTATGGCCAGCTTTAAATAGTATACGCCAGCATTTGATAGTGTATGGCCAGCTTATTGGCATGGCCGCTTTATTTGTATGGCAGCTTTCAGGCTTTAATTAGGGTATGGCCAGCTTTATGCGGTATAGCCAGCTTTAATAGTGTCTGGCCCCCCCCCCAGCCCCTTAATGTGTAATGGACAGTTGAATGTGTATAGGCCAGCTTTAAAGTGAATGGTCCAGCTTTAATGTGATGGCAAAGCTTTGAGGTGAATGAAACCAGCTTTATTGTTTATGGCAAGCTTTGATAGTTGCATGGCCAGCTTTAATAGGTTATGTCCAACTTTAATAGTTTGGGCCAAACTAAGTGTCATGGCCCAAGCTTTAACGTGCCAGTCCAGCTTAATAGTATATGGCCAGCTATAATAGTGCTTGGTCAGCTTTAAGGTGTTATGGCCAGCTTAATAGTGAATGGCAGCTTTAATAGGATGGGAAGCTTTAATGTGGTAGGCAGCTTAATAGGTAGGCCAGCTTTAATGTTGTATGGCAGCTTAAATAGGATATGGCCAGCTTTGATTAGTGTATGGCCAGCTATGAGGGTATGGACCAGCTTAATTAAAGTGTATGGCCAGCTTAATAGTATAGGCCAGCTTTAATTTGTATGGGCCAGCTTTAAAGTCGTTGGCCAGCTTTACTAGTGTATGGCCAGCTTAAGGTGTATGGCCAGCTTAATAGTCATGCCAGCTTTAATAGTGCATGGCCAGCTTCGTCGTGTAGGCCAGATTAATGTGTATGGCCAGCTTTAATGTGTAGCCCAGCTTAATGTGTATTACCAGCTTTTAGAGTGTTTTGTTGCGGCCAACTTACATAGGGCATGGCCAGCTTTAATAGTGTATGGCAGCTTTTAATGGTATGGCCAGCTTTAATAGTGCTGGCAGCTTTATAGTGCATTGGCCAGCTAATATAGGTTATGGCAGCTTTAATGTTGTATGCCAGCTTTAATGTGTATTACCAGATTAAGAGGGTATGGCCAGAGTTATAGTGTTTTAGTCAGCTTTAATGCGTAGACCAGATTTAAATAGGTATGGCCAGCTTTAATGTTATGACAGATTTAATAGTGTATGGCCAAGTTTCATAGTGCTCCCCTGATGGCCAGGGCTAATAGGGGATGGCCAGCAGCTTTAATAGTGCATGGCCAGCTGAAGTTGAAGGGCAAGCTTAAGGGGTTGTATAGACAGCTTTAATGCTCCATCGACAGCTTAATGTGTATGTTTTGCCTTAATCGTTGATAGCCAAGCTTTTAAAGTGTATGGCACGCTTTTAACTGTGTATGGACCAGCTTTAATAGTGTATGGCCAGCTTTAATAGTGTATGCCAGCTTTAAATAGGGTAGGGCCAGATTTAACGCATTATGGCCCAGCTTTAACGCATATGGGCCAGCTTTACGCCTATGGACGCTTAATGTGTATGGCCAGCTTTAATAGTGTATAGTCAGCTTTAATGTGTATAGCCAGCTTTAATGTGCATGGAAGCTTTATAGTGCATGGCCAGCTTTGAAGTGTAGGGCCAGTTTTAATAGTGCTGGCCAGCTTAATAGTGTATGGGCAGCGTAATGTGTATGGCCAGCTTTATGTGTATTATCAGATTTTAATAGTGTATGGCCAGATTTAATAGGTATAGTCAGCTTTTAATTGCGTATGACCAGATTTTAATAGGGTATGGCCATGCTGTTAATGTGTATGGACAGCTTTAATAGTGATGGTCAGTTTTAATTAGTGCATGGCCAGCTTTAATCGTGCAGGCTAGCTTAATGTGCATGGCAAGCTTTTGATAGTTAGGGCCAGCTTAATGTGTATCGCAGCTTTAATGCTCGATGGACAGCTTTAAGTGTATGGTCTGCCTTAGATAGTGTATAGCCAGCTTAATAGTGAGTGGCCAGCTTTAATGTGTATGGCCAGCTTTAATAGTTGTATTGGACCAGGCTTAAAAGTGCATGCACCTTTCAATGTGTATGGCAAGCGTTAATAGGGTATGCCAGCTTAATGTATATGGCAAAGCTTTAAATAGTGTTATGGCCAGCTTTAACGCTACGGCCAGCTTACGCATATGGCCAGCTTAACGCGTTATGGCCGTTTTTAATGGTATGGCCAGCTTAATAGGTATGCCAGCGTAATTGTAGGGCACAGCTTTAATAGTGTATGGCCAGCTTTAATAGTGTATGGCCAGCTTTAATGTGTATGGCCAGCTTTATTGTGTTGGTCAGCTTTAATGTGTATGGACAGCTTTAATGTGTATGGCCAGCTTTAATAGTGAATAGCAAGCTTTAATGTGTATGGCCAGCTTTGAGTGTGAGATGAGTGCAGAGGTATGTGTTATGGCCACTTGAATAGTGCATGGCCAAGCTTTTATAGTGATGTCCAGCTTAATAGTGTTTGGCCAACTTTAATGTGCATGCCCAGCTTAATAGTATATGGCCAGCTATAATAGTGCTTGGTCAGATTTAATGTGTATGGCCAGCTATAATAGTGTTATGGCTAGCTTTAATGTTTATGGCCAACTTTAATAGTGCATGGCCAGCTTTAGAAGTGTATGGCCAGATGTAATAGTGTAGGGCAGTCAATGTGTATTGCCCGTTTAAATATAACCGGCCAGCGTCCAGCTTTAATAGTGTATGGCTAGCTTTATTAGTTCATTGCCAGCTTTAATGTGTATGGCCAGCTTTAATAGTGTATGGCCAGCATTTATGTGTATGACCAGCTTTAATGTGTATGGCCAGCTTTAATAGTGTATGGCCAGGTTTAATGTGTATAGCCAGCATTAATGTGTATGGCCAGATTTAATAGTGTATGGTCAGCTTTAATGTGTATGGCCACATTTAATAGTGTATGGTCAGCTTTAATGCATATGGCCAGATTTAATAGTGTATGGCCAGCTTTAATGTGAATGGCCAGCTTTATTTGTTGCATGGCCAGCTTAGGTGTATGGTCAGCTTTAATAGTGTATAGCCAGCTTTAATAGTGTATGGCCAATTTTTCATGTGTAAGGACCGCTTTAATAGTGTATGGCACAGGTTAAGTGTAAGCCAGCTTAATACTGTATGGCCAGTTTTAATAGTGCATGGCCAGCTTTATTAGTGCATGGCCAGCTTTAATGTGTATGGCCAGCTTTAATGTGTATAAGCAAGGTTTAATAGTGTATGCGCCAGCTTTAATGCGTACGGCCAGCTTTAATGCATATGGCCAGCTTTTAATGTGTAGGACAGATTTATGAGTTGGGCCAGGCCTTTAAGGCGTACGGGCCAGCTTAATGCATATGGCCAGCTTTGAATGTGTATGGCCAGCTTTAATGCGTATGGCCAGCTTTAATGCATATGGCCAGCTTTAGTAGTGTATGGCCAGCTTTAATGTGTATAGCAAGCTTTAATAGTGTATGGACAGCGTTAAAGTGTATGGCCAGCTTTAATAGTGTATGGACAGCTTTAATGTGTATGGCCAGCTTTAATAGTGTATAGGTCAGCTTATGTTATAGCCAGCTGAATAGTGTATGGCCTAGCTTTAATGTGTATGCCAGCTTAATGTGTATAGCAGCGTTAATTAGTGTATGGCCAGCTTTTTAAAGTGTATGGCCAGGCTTAATAGTGCCTTGGCCAGTTTAATAGTGATTTCATTGCCAGCTTAATAGGGTTAGCCAAGATTGTATGTGGATAGCAAGCTTTAATGGTGTATGGACGTGGTGAATTGTATAGCCAGCTTTAATAGTGTATGGCCAGCTTTTAATAGTGCATGGTCAACGTTAATGTGTATGACGGCTTTAATAGTGTATGGCCAGCTTAAGTGTATTAGCCAGCTTTAAGACTGCTATGCCAGTTTTTTTAATAGTGCATGGGCAGCTTACAGCTTTAATGGTATGGCCAGCTTTAAGGCATATGTCCAGCTTCTTTTTACTGTATGCCCAGTTTAATAGTGCATATGGCCAGTGTTTTTTAAGGTGTATGGCCAGCTTAATGCATATGGCCAGCTTTAATGCATATGGCCAGCTTTTAGTAGGTGGCCAGCTTAAATGCGTACGGCCAGCTTTAATGAATATGGCCAGCTTTTAATGTGTATGGCCGCTTTAATGCGTATGGCCAGCTTTAATGCAATGGCCAGCTTTAGTTGTATGGCCAAGATCCCTTAATGTGTATAGGCAAGCTTTAATAGTTTGGGTTTAGGGACATACGTAATGTGTATTGGCCAGCTTTACTAGTGTATGGACGCTTTAATGTGTATGGCCAGCTTAATAAGTGATAGTCAGCGTTAATGGTATAGCCAGCTTTTAATAGTGTATGGCTAGCGTTAATGGTATGGGCCCGCTTTAGTGTATAGCCAGCTGTAATAGTGTATCGCCAGCTTTAATAGTGTATGGCCAGCTTTTAAATAGTGGCTGGCAGCTTTAATAGTGATTGCCAGCTTTCATAGTGTTAGCCAGCTTTTATGTGTATAGCACGCTTAATGGTGTATGGACAGTGTAAATTGTATAGCCAGCTTTAAGAGTGTATGGCCAGCTTTAATAGTGCATGTCAACTTAAAAAGTTTATGGACAGCTTTTATAGGTATGGCCCAGGCTTTAATGTGTATGGCCAGCTTTAATGTGTATAACCAGCTTTTATAGGCAGGCCAGCTTAATGTGTATGGTCAGCTTTAATGTGTATAGCCAGCTCTAATAGTGTATGGCCTGCTTTAATAGTGTATGGCCAGCTTTAATGTGTATGGCCAGCTTTAATAGTGTATGGCCAGCTTAATTGTTGGTCAGCTTTATGTGTATAGCAGCTTTAATACTGTATGGCAGCTTTAATAGTGTATGGCTAGCTTTAATGTGTATGGACAGCTTTAAAAGTCCATGGCCAGCTTTATTACTGTATGGCCAGCTTTAATGGTTAGCCAGCTTTAATAGTGTATGACAGCTTTAATGTGTATGGGCAGCATAATGTATATGGTCAGCTTTAATGTTTATAGCAATCTTTAATAGTGTATGGGCAGCTTTAATGTGTATAGCCAGTTTAATGTGTATGGTCAGCTTTAATATGGTTGGCCAGCTTATAACGTGTATGGCCAGCTTTAATGTATATGAGCCCCAGCTTAATAGTGTATGCCAGCTTCAGCTTTAATGTGTATGGCCAGCTTTAATGTGTATGGTCAGCTTTAATGTGTATAGCCAGCTTTAATGTGTATGGTCAGCTTTAAAAGTCCATGGCCAACTTTGATTGTGTAGGGACGATTAATGTGATAGCCAGCTTAATAGTGTATGGAAGCTTTAATGTGTTCATGGCCAGCTATAAGTATTATGGTCAGCTTTAATTTATAGCCATCGTTAAGTGTATGCAGCTTTAATGTGTGATAGCCAGCTTAATGGGTATGCCAGCTTTAATAGTGTAGGGACAGCTTAATGACTATGGCCAGCTTTAGTAGTGTTATGGCCAGCTTTAATGCGTAACGGCCAGCTTTAATGCATTAGGCCAGCGTTTATGTGTATGGCCAGGCTTTTAAGTGCGTTTGTTATGGCAGCTTTCATGCATATGGCCAGCTTTATTAGCCTGTTTTGTTTTTTCTGGGCATGGCCAGCTTTAATGTGTATGGCCAGCTTTAATGTGTATAGCAAGGTTTAATAGTGTATGGCCAGCTTTAATGTGTATGGCCAGCTTTAATGCGTACGGCCAGCTTTAATGCATATGGCCAGCTTTTAAAGGTATGGACAGCGTTAATATGCATATGGCCAGCTTTTAATGCATAGGCCAGCTCAGCTTTAGTAGGTATGGCCAGCTTTAAATGCGTACGGCCCAGTTTAAGATATGGCCAGCTTTTAATGTGTTATGGCCAGCTTAATGAGGTTAATATGGCCATCTTTAATGCATATGGAAGCTTTAGTAGTGTATGGCCACTGTAATGTGTATAGCAAGCGTGAAATAGTGTAATGGACAGAGTTAAGTGTATGGCCAGCTGTAATAGATTTGGACAGCTTTAATGTGTATGGCCAGCTTAATAGTGTTCGTCAGCTTAATGTGTATAGCCAGCTGTAATTAAGTGTATGGCTAGCTTTAATGGGTAGGCAAGCTTAATTAGTGTATAAGACCAGCTGTAATAGTGTATCGCCAGGCTTTAATAGTGTATGGCCAGCTTTAATAGGCCTGGCAGCTTTATAGTGCATGCCAGCTTATAGTGTTTAGCCAGCTTTATGGTATAGCAAGCTTTAATGGTTGTATGGACAGTGTTAATTTGTATAGCCGATTTAATAGGTATGGCCAGTTTAATAGTGCATGGTCAACTTTAAAAGTTTATGGCCAGCTTTATAGTGATGGCCAGGCTTTAAGTGTAGTATGGCCAGCTTTAATGTGTATATAACCAGCTTTATAGTGCGATGGTCAGCTTTAGTGTATGTCACTTAATGGGTGTATAGCCGCTTTAATAGTGTATGGGAACATGCCTTTACATGTTGTATGGCACCGCTTTCATGTGTATGCAGAGCTTTTAATAGTCGTATGGCGGCAGCTTGCTTAACTGTGTATGGTCAGCTTTAATGTGTATAGCCAGCTTTAATACTGTATGGCAGCTTTAATAGTGTATGGCTAGCTTTAATGTGTATGGACAGCTTTAAAAGTCCATGGCCAGCTTTATTACTGTCTATGGGGGCCCAAAGCTTAAATGGTATAGCCAGCTAATAGTGTATGGACAGCGTTAATGTGTAGGGCTCTAACTATAATGTTATTGTGCAGCTTAATGTTATAAGCATCTTAATAGTGTATGGGCAAAGCTTTAGATGGTATAGCCAGTTTTAATGTGTATGGTCAGCTTTAATATTGTATGGCCAGCTATAACGTGTATGGCCAGCTTTAATGTATATGGCCCGCTTTAATAGTGTATGGCCAGCTTTAAGGTGTATGGCCAGCTTTAATGTGTATGGTCAGCTTTAATGTGTATAGCCAGCTTTAATGGTATGGGTCAGCTTTAAAAGTTCACATGGCCAACTTTATTAGTGTATGGACAGCTTTGAATGTGTATAGCGCTTTAATAGTCTATGGACAGCTTTAATGTGTATGGCCAGCTATAATGTATATGGTCAGCTTTAATGTTTATAGCCATCTTTAATAGTGTATGGCCAGCTTTAATGGATAGATAAGGTAGCCACTATGTGAGCTTATGCATATCCAATTATAGGTATCGGGCAGCTTTAATAGCGTACGGACACAGCCTTTAATGAATATGGGCCAGCTTGTGTTGGTATGGCAAGCTTTAATGGCGTCTATGGCAGCTTTATAATGGCTTATGTGTATGGCCAGCTTAATGTGTATGCCAGCTAAATAGCTGTGAGGCAGTGTTAATGTATGGCCAGGCTTGTAGTCGGTATGGCACGCTTTAATGTGTATATGCCAGCTTAATAGTGTATGGACAGAGTCTTTAAGTGTATGGCCAGCTTAAGGTTATGGGACCTAGCTTAATGTGTATGGCCACTGTAGTGCTGTATAGCAGCGTGTATGCAGCTATAGATGGCCTTTGGCTTAATGTTATGCCAGTTGTGATGCCAGCTTTAATAGTGATGGCATGGCTTTTTAGTAGGCCAGCTTTTAAGAGTGCCTGGCCAAGCTTAAATAGTGCATGCCCAGCTTTAATAGGTGTTTAGCCAGCTTTATGTGTCTTAGCAAGCTTTAATGTCGGTATGGACAGTGTATTTGTATAGCAGGCTTAATAGTGGTATGGCCCGCTGTTAATAGGCAATGGTCACACTTTAAGGTAGACCCCAGCTTTAATAGTGATAGGCCAGCTTTAATGTGTAATAGCCAGCTTTATACGTATGGCCGTTTTAATAGTTGGCATGACAGCTTTATTAGTGCTTGCCGCTTAATGTGTATAGCCAAGCTTTATAGTGTATAGTCAGCTTTAATGTGTATAGCCAGCTAGAATGTATATGGTCAGCTTTAATGTGTATGGCCAGCTTTAATGTGTATAGCCAGCTTTAATAGTGTATCGCCAGCTTTAATAGTGTATGGCCAGCTTTAATAGTGCCTGGCCAGCTTTAATAGTGCATGCCAGCTTTAATAGTGTTTAGCCAGCTTTTATGTGTATAGCAAGCTTTAATGGTGTATGGACAGTGTTAATTTGTATAGCCAGCTTTAATAGTGTATGGCCAGCTTTAATAGTGCATGGTCAACTTTAA
>JAACNH010007492.1:0-14839 GCA_019447015.1 Hymenochirus boettgeri | reverse complement strand
GTATTGGAATAGCACACATATGGCAGTATTGGAATAGCTCACATATGGCAGTATTGGAATAGCACACATATGACAATATAGTAATAGCACACATAAGCTATTCCAATCTGCACATATGTGTGTGCTATTCCAATACTGCATATGTGGCTATTGCAATACTGTCATATGTGTGCTATTACTATATTGTCATATGTGTGCTATTCCAATACTGCCATATGTGAGCTATTCCAATACTGCCATATGTGTGCTATCCAATACTGCATAGTGTGCTATTGCAATACTGTCATATGTGTGACTATTACTATATTGTCATAGTGGTGCTATTCCAATACTGCATATGTGAGCTATTCCAACTGCCATATGTGTGCTTTCCAATACTGCCATATGTGTGCTATTGAATACTGTCATATGTGTGCTATTCCAATATTGTCATATGTGCATTCCAATACTGCCATAGTGAGCTATTCCAATACTGCATATGTGTGCTATTGCAATACTGAAATATGTGTGCTATTCTAATATTGTCATTTGTGTGCTATTCCAGTAGTCATATGTGTGCATTCCAATACTGACATATGTGTACTATTCCAATCTGCCATATGTGCTATTACAATATTGTCATATGTGTGCTATTACAATATGTCATATGTGTCTATTCAATAGTCATAGTGTGGCTATTCCAATACTGACTATGTGTGCTATTCCAATATGTCATATTGTGATATTCCAAACTGCATATATGTGTGCTATTCCAATATGTTCATATGGTGTGCTAATCCAATACTGTATATGTGTGCTGTAACAATACTGCCATATGTGTGCTAATCCAATACTGTCATATGTGCATGTACCAATATGCTATGTGTGCTGTACCAATCAGCCAATGTGTCATATGTGTGTGCGTACCAATACTGCCATAGTGCTAATCACAATACTGGTCATATGTGTGCTGTACCAATACTGCCATATGTGTGTAATCCAATACTGTCATATGTGTGCTGTACCAATACTGCCATATGTGTGCTAATCCAATACTGTCATATGTGTGCTGTACCAATACTGCCATATGTGTGCTAATCCAATACTGTCATATGTGTGCTGTACCAATACTGCCATATGTGTGCTAATCCAATACCGCCAAACTTACCTTACCGGTGCTCACTCGGCTCCTCTCAGCTGTTAAGAGCGCTGTCCGACGAGCGCCTATCTTTGCACATGTATGCAATACAAATGATAGTGCGCGATCGGGCAGTGCGGCTGACTGTCAGGAGAAGCTGCGAGTGGGCGGGAGGTAAGGTAAGTTCCAGTGTCCCCCAGGTGTTCTATTATTTACAGGGAGGCGGAATAAGCGTTTCATCTCCTGTGAATAATAGAAACGGATTTTAGGTACTTATAAATTACCAGTTATTTCCCTTTTAGTGGTGAATAAATAGGCTCCAGGGGATCAGTTACACGTACAGCAAAGTGTTTGTTCTGTTGTCAAGAATGGGCCATAGACCTAAAACGTATTACAGAGGAATACTAATCTCATCATACGAAGGTCTATTACAACACTATTTCCAAGTGGCCATAGACTCCATGTTGTCTTTTTGTTTTGACCACTTGTTCTGTGCTGTTTCAATGCTATTTGGGGTCTTACCCTTACTAATCAGGGCACAGTGGAAGTAACATACATGTACAGTGTTCTGTGTTGATAAAAGGATGTAAACCATAAACATCAGTCTGGGCTGTGTATTCAAGCTCTTCAGTGCCAGCCATCCCCTACACTGGTGTACTGGATTACAGGGCCCTGCCTCAGACAGTGATTTTGAGCAATATTGCGGGATTGCAGATGGTTTGCGTAAGTAATATTGTTTATTGGTATCTGGATTTGTACAGGTGGAACTTGCACCTATATTATACCCAATTGCCCAATACCAATTGCACCCAATACCCCATTGCAGCCCACTACCCAATTGCACCCATACCCAAAAAAAATTGCCCCTATACCCATTGCACCCAATACCAATTGCACCCAATACCCAATTGCACCCTATACCCGTTGCACCCTATACCCAATTGCACCCAATTGCACCCAATACCCAATTGCACCCTATACCCAGTTGCACCCTATACCCAATTGCACCCAATACCCAATTGCACCAATACCAATTGCACCTATACCCAGTGTGCACCCATACCCAATTGCACCCAATACCCAATTGCACCCTATACCCAGTTTGCACACCAATACCCAGTTGCACCCTATACCCAATGCACCCTATACCCAGGTGTGACCCAATTACCCAATTGCACCCAATACCCAATTGCACCTATACCCAATTCACCCAATTACCCAATTGCACCCAATACCCAATGCACCCAATACCCAATTGCCACCTATACACAATTGCACCCTATACCAATTCACCCATACCCAATTGCACCCTATACACAATTGCACTCTATACCCAATTGCACCCTATACACAATTGCACCCTATACCCAATTCACCCAATACCCAATTGCACCCTATACCCAATTGCACCCTATACCCAGTTGCACCCAATACCCAATTGCACCAAACCAATTGCAAACCTATACCCAGTTGGACCCAATACCCAATTGCACCAATACCCAATTGCACCCTATACCCCAATTGCAACCCTATACCCAATTCACCCAATTAACCCTATACCCAATTGCAGTTAGTTCGGAGAGTTCTAATGAACTTTCCAAAATATTGCAGTGTAGGCCCCTGGAGATAGTCGGGGGAGGGGGGGGGGGGGGAACATGTTCGTGCGCGGGGAAACAGCATAAAACTGGACGTAGCGCACACGTGGCGGTACTTCCGGTTCCATCAGCCGCTTTCAGTAGTCCTTGAACGTTCGATAAACTCGAGGATTTCCGAATGTTCGGTAAAAACTCGAACGGCTGCTTCTGAAAATCCCCGAACGGCCGGAGATCTTCCCTAATTCGGCCGTTCACGTATTGACAAACGGCCAACAACCCGGCCGGACGTTCGGGAGTCATGCAGCTCGAAACTGGGACCCCCTCCGGGCCTTACAAGGACCTTGGTGGCCCTGACAAGGGCCCTTTGGGGCTTAAGGGGTACGAGCTCGAACCAGGACCCACTCTCTGGCCCTATCAGGCCCTTAGGGTTAACATGGCGGGACGTTTGGGGGTCCTGCAGCTCGAAACCGGGACCCCTCCTGGGTCCTTACAAGGATCTTTGTGGCCTGACAAGGGCCCTTTGGGGCTTAAGGGGGTCCTGCGCTCACAGCTCAAACCGGGACCCCCCTCCCCGGCCCTATCAGGGCCCTTGAAGCACTAAGAAGTGCCCTTGTGGCCCGACAAGGGCCTTTGGGGCTTAAGCTTGAACCGGGACCCGGCGACTCTTAAACGAGCCCTTGGGTTGTGTCTTTGTCTTACATTCAGGTGACACCAGCTCCGCTGAGGCCACCGACCCGAGAAATACCCCTGCGGCCGCCAGGGGTACCTCCGGCGATAGTGGCCTCAACCCCCAACAAAGCACTTATCAGTGCCGCACGGGGTTTACAAGGGCCGGGGAGGGGGGTCCCAAAGGGCCCTTGTTAGGGCCACAAGGGCACCTATAAGTGCGGGTGGGGGGGTCCCGTTCAAGGTGGGGACCCCTTAAGCCCAAAGGCCCTTGTCCAAAGCTGCGGGACCACGGAATGTCTGGCTGCGGAAAATGACGGCTGTTTGGAATCGGGAGCATCGTTTTTCGTAAATCTCCGCCGTTCGGGATTTTAGGAAGTGGACGTTCGAGGCCTGCCAAATGTTATAAAAATCCTCGCCATTTGAGAATTCTCGAATGTTCGAGGATTTTCAAAATAGTCCTGCAAGTCCGGAAAATCGAACTAGTTCGAATAGTTCGAGTTCGTCCGAAATCATAACGGTCAACTCGAACTCGGGTTCGAGTTTGAGTTCTAGTCCACCATTACTTAAAGGGCATGTCCACCCCCAAAACTAATTTTCTATAGTTTTTGGTCCAAATAAGTGCTCCAAAACAAACTTTACAGCATGTAAATCGGTCCAGTGGTTCAAAAGTTACAGACCTTTTGAGCTGGCTTAATCCTGCAGCATGGACCAATACAGCGATGAACAGAGACAGGTTACATTACCTTGTCTCTGTTCTTTTCATGTTCTTGAGCATGTCTGTTAACATCCAGGCAGTGAGAACAGAGGAAGTTGCATCAGTAATGGTCTGACCCTGGATCCGCCCCTCTTCCCTCTTCAACCAATCGCAGCTGTAAAGTTATTTGTACGGAAAGAAATCCAGGATCAACTGCTGCAGCCAGCCGGCTTCGAGAGAGAAGAGAGAGACATACAGACAGATAGACAGACGAGACAGACAGACACACACACACACAACACACACAGACAGACACACACACACACACACCACACACACCTCTCTCCGTGAATGCTGGGTTCTGACTGGCTTCCGTCCGGCAAGGAAGAATTTTTTTTTTCCCCTAAGCTGCCGCTCGGGGTCACCCAAAGAGGAAGTGGAGAGGAAGTGCAGCCTGATATTATATCTCATTAAATATCGGGCAAAGCAACTGATTTTTACAAAAATGAACATGGCGTTTGAGGTTGGTGCTATTATACTAAAGAACATAATAAAGTTTATTTTTGGTGACATACCTTTAAAAGCACTTACATGGCAGCTTGTTCCGTATGACATGTGGAGAGAAGCTGGGGCTCTTTCCCATATGTTCCTAATGAGGAACATTAACACTGTTGAAATATTTACCTATAGCTCTCAGCGCCTCACTGAATATAACATGAAACACATTGCATGTGTATGACTTATGGGAAGATGGGACTATATTCTGGAAGGTCACACTGTGCACCATTTCTTGTTGTAGGAAGTACACCCTGTCATTGGAATGTGAAATTCCCTTAAGACAGTAGAATAGAAATTTCACCAGATTGGCTGAACTTTAAGAATGTTCTTCATTGTCCTATGGTGCTCCAGTTTCCAGGATATGAAGGATGCTCCCAGGATTCCAAAGGGGATTCTATCCCACGCACTTTTATGGCACATTGAAAGTAGTAAAATTCATACCCTTCTGTGTGAACTTTCTTCGAAAGTTAATAGAAATGTTGATGTGCCCGTCTTCCAGTCTTTCCTTTCTTTAAACAAATTAACCCCTTTGAACCATCACATTAATGGTTATATAGAATTCTCTAGAAGATATATACAGATGGATTTTTTCAGTCACAATGCTATATTTTAGATTTAAAGGGTATCTCCCCCAGGATTTGAACTTTCTTTTTTCCAGTTTAACTGAGGAACAGGAGGTAAAGGCACTGTGCCTTACCTCTGTCCTCAGAAAAACTTACGGGAGAGCAGAGAGGAGAAAACTTACCCACGGATCGCTTTTTTGAAGTTGGGGGGGGGTCAGATCCTTTGTAAAACTCCAATTTGCTTCGAAGTGGGGATTGAATGAAAATAGGGAGAGATTGTTCATAACCCCTGCAACCAAGGTGCCCCTCGTTACGTCTAAGAATAGATTAACGTGTGAATTGGTTGTAATGTTAAAACGAAGAAGCAGTTTTTACCTCCCAACTTTCATGCAACGTTTCCATCAAGCTCATGTTTGCCATAGTAATTATAGTCAAACGTTACTAGTATTCTAATAAATACTGAAACTCATAATATCGATAGCACAATAATCGCCAGGCGTTGTCAGAACACGAGGAATGTCGAGAGGTAAGTTCGTAGCATAGGGACAGATGAACAGGTAACCGTAGGTTTTAGAAAGCAAACAGTAGCTCACTACATTTAATGCTCTCTTGCCCTTGGCCGTAGTTAATGACAGACAGTTCTGGATATAAATAAAAACATTTTATTTTATTTAACAAAAAATAAACCTCCATGAATCCCCCTTGTGTTTGTGGGTCTCTTTCACATTCCAGCAATCACATACGGTGATTAGGGACTCTGACGGATTCAATCGACCTCGGTTGAGTCTGGATCTTTGCTACCCAGTTTCATGTCCTATTTACTGATGAGCGTGCAGCCTCCCATTCAACCAACCATTTTTGTTATTTTTCTTTTCCAATTTGCAGGTAATGATCTGAAGATAAGAAAAAACAGCACTAGCTAGAAGAAACTCACAGGCTTTGCTAAAGGCTCCCTGGCACCCCCAGGATGGTACAATGAGCAACTATTTATTGGCCAATGCTAGGTCTGCCATCTGTCTGGGCACACATGTAGGTGTACACACGCCGGTGTTATAGAATGTACTATGAGTAAATAATGCCATATAATGATTCCTAGTTAAAACTGAAACTTGGAGTTGGTTATGGGTTAATGGCTCTGTTCCGTTACTTTAGATGATAGTAACATGCCAGAGGAAGTTTGCATAAGCGGAAGATTAAAATTCAAGGTCGGGCGGTGTAGCGCGCCGCCCCCAACGTAACCCGCTTAGGGAGCAACATGACCACAATAAAATAAGGCATCATGGGATCTATGGAGATCGAGGAATATTCATCTACTGTCAATCCTCTGCCGCTAACTAAAAGAAGAGGACTTTAATTAAAGGGCAAAGTGTATTGCAATAATGGAGAAGAAAGATAAATATTGTATTAGTGCTACCCCATATGCAAATGTAAGGATATTAGACGTTTACTAGTCCTCAAATCACTGAAAATAGAAGCACAGGTTCGTCACTTCTAATGGAGTGTGCATGTTTATCTATAAATGTTATGGAACTCAGGTGGCATCAATAAAGTACACTAGGTCGATAGTATAGAGCTGGGTAGATGTTACAATGCAAAGATCGTTGTACATTCTGATGAAATACCCATTGCTGATATTAGTTCCTCTTTACTTAAATGTGATTAATTATGTCCCCCCCATTCAAGGTACCACTCAGGGGAAAGACATGCTTATTTCCATTGGTCAGGCCCTTGATGGAAAGCTAATCCTGCCAAACCAACAGCTATAGATTCTCAGCTACGGATTAGTCATTACCAAAATGATGGGATTGGGTTGTTATCTTGAGGCTTTTGGTCTTAGATATGGTGCGGAATTGTCCTATAGATAAAAGAAACAGTAAACTAACCTTTACTTTTTAAAAATTTACTTCCCCTTTAAAAAAATCCTGCACAGTTCCTTTCCAACACATTCCCCATCTCTATTTGCTCCATTCATTACATGGGAGCTCTGCAGGACTGAAACCATATAATTAACCTGGATTTACAGGCTCAAGTTGGCCTCTGCATTTCCCTTTGGATGTTTTTTTCCTGAATAATTTCAGGCCTAGGGTGATTATTTTCCCACGTCAACACCTTCGAGCGCCGAACTTGTCTCACAGGGTAGGGAGAAAGCAGCAAGTGTCTCTTGCCCTAAGCATCAAATTCCTGGAATCTCTCTATGTACAGAACAGATCGGTTAACACCTCGGATTGCACGTCATGGTTGCATTAGATATTTTATAATCTGCTTTTATATAATAAAGTCATGTTATGTTTATACACATGTAAAGGACTGTGAGACGGATCCTTTAGTGCGGGATGTCATTGTAACCAATGGTCAACAGCTATTTAATTGATTATTTTTATTTCTACCTCAAGATGGCCATACAGGGCGACTGTTTTCCAATCCGGAATAACGATGAAGCCTACAACATATTGTAATCCCTACCTTTGCCCACACTCCTTTAGCTTTAGCTCACAAACCCACCACTTGGAAAAGCCTTCTTTAGACGTGACCCTGGGGACGCGAACGCCCGCACGCGTAACCAAACACCGTGCGCCCGCACACCCACCCCATCGCCCCTTAACTCCCGTTACGCCACAATAACGCCCCCCACCGCCCCTCACGCCCAAATTGGCACTTTGCGACACCCACGTACACCATTAGCTACCATATCCATGACCCCTATGCAGTCATTGACCTCGCAGGACCAGGTCGTCGGCGTGTGCACCCCCGCACCCCAGCACGCCCCCACCACCCACCACCACCCCGACCGCAGCAAAGCGCAACCCAGAATTGACCACCTAACCCAGCACAAACACCCATCAACACCACCAGCCCCCACATCCACTCGCACGGGCCACTAGTGCAGCATTGGGGACACCCACTGACCTATTGTACATGCACACCAGATATTCTTAAAACGGGTTTTTCAAAAAAAAAATCACCAGATAACAGTCAGCAGTTCGGTTATAATGTTACACATGGTTTGGCAGGTGAGTTGAGCTGATACAATTAAAAGTTTTCCCATGCAATCAAACCTTCAGCAGCAACAAATCAGGACTGATCTAAGGCAGTAACCCAGTAAAAACAACTAACACCGATTGTTTATCAAATTCATAGCATGGGCAAAGTTTTATTGCATGAAGCCACTTAAGAATTATCATGCAGCCAAGCTTAAGGGCTTGTGAGATAAATGCTTTGAAATTTCCAACAGTTACTAACGGAGACTTTAAGTAATAATGTGTGATTCTGTTTGTGTACTGGTTGTTTGTCAGGGGGCCCAGGGGCAAATTCCTTCTCCGCTTCTCTGGTCGCTGTGGTGGGTATAACGACCCCATTTACTGCACTTAGGTTGGTGAATGTCTAAACAGACCGTTAAAATGGCAGCTAATTGTTCCTTTGCAATTTCATTGATTCCCACTGGAAGATTATACCCGCAGGGCAATTACCTTTCCTTTTATTTCCGTGCCAACTATTCCAGGGTAAAACTGAGGTGTTCACGGTACAGCCCTATCCATAATATGGATTAAATATAACTGGGATAAAATAGAACAAGAACAAGACCGGTATAGTGGAAAGGCTGCACACAGACAAAATGTTTCATTATTGAATGAACTTTATATGGTAAAGGGTAATTGCCACAATTTTAGTGTGTGTGTGGACACGTGAGAGCGGACACGCCATTTCCAGAGATGTTGGAAATTGTCTAGACCCCCTGGTAACATGATATCACAGGGGCAGTGGGAGTTGTTTACTGGTTTGGGTGATTAGGCCCCCAATGTGTAACAAAGCAAGGCTATCTTATGCTTCCTCCTACTGGCTCCTCCATGTCAATGGTCACTGAAAATACTCCCATCTCTGACAATGGAAGAAAGCTGCTAATTAAGGAGGGGAAGAAGCAAAAAAGCAGTCAATATTACTGCATGATTATAATTCTTCCTTTATTAATATGTTTAGCTGCTTTAATCAATTGATGAGTCCGGTTTTCAAAATGTAACAGGAGGGGACGCGACCATCAGGATACCATGGGAATCCCCCAGTGGGCCCCACAGCCCAGGCCCATGGAGAGAGTCAACATTGGTTGGGTAAAGGAGTGCAATCGGTTATACTGCACATATAATAAAACCATGTATGATATTCGGGTACTCAATATTTAGAATGAAGGAGACGTATTTAAATACCCTCCAAATCACCACCCTTAATGGGGGTACACAAGACAAACATGGTACTTTAGCCATCAATGCATTTTCCACCAGTGGACCTATTACAGGTGAATGTTAAGGGTTCGGTCGGGTCTCAACCACCCGAACAAAACATTCAATTTAAATGTACCAGAAGCTTTCTTTCTTTCTCATTTTTTAAAAAATGGTAGATAGGGATCGGAGGCTGCCATGTTATGTGTTTTTTTTGAAGGTTTGACCTAATAATACTAAATGGTTGGCTGCTGTGTGCTGGGTGTCTTACCAGTATTTTACTTTCTGACCACCAAAGAAAAGAACCGAGGCAGCAGACAATTGGAACGTCCCAATATAGTTTATAATCTAGGAATAAAATTGTAAGCAGGACTGGGGATGGATGCCACACTAGGATCATATAGAAGAATAACAATGACACAAAAATACTGGGGAAATCATATACTGGGGTTTCTGTTCTTAAATAACGGTCGAGACATTAACAGAAGTTTGAGTTCCTTCTCTGTTAATGTGGAAACATTAGACAACAAAATACTTTGAACTTTCACTTTACATTTAGCCACTTAAAATACGACTTATCATCAAAACTGATGCATTGCTAGGGTTTCAAATAGACAGGAATCAGGGCACAGTCACAAACAACATGTAGCAAGGCTGTTCACAATGAATGAATGCAGTTAAAACCGACCTGTTTAATTGATTAAGATATGTAACCCTTGGTATTTCAATAGAACATTAATAAACATCAAATGAATAGAACACTATATCCTAACCAAATTAAAACCGAACCTTAAGTCCCAATAGAAGACCCTCTAAAGAGCTGTTTAGAATGACCTCTGTCTCTTCTGGTTGTCAGATTACATGCAGGGGAAAGTCTCCAACTGAAAATCTCAAGCAGGTACTGCCTCAAATCTATTCCAGTCTTCACAACAGAGCAGAATCAGCTTCAATCTTTACAATCATAGGTCTAGCCACACACCTCGCAGAGGAGAGTGGAATGGACCAATATTTTATCACTTTGTGTGTTCCTCTCTTCTCTTTTGGATAACATGCGACTAGATGGTAAGAACTCCATGGGCACAAGACCTCTAACGTCAACCCTTTACTTTATGGACATTATCTCTGTTATCTTTCCCCTTGGAGGAATGTGATTAATTAAAAATAGTAGTGCAATGCTGTATTCCCAAGTGTGACTCCAAAATGATGCCACGAATGCCCTTTATTTCTGCTGAGAGATGGCATGTCTTCTACACACTATCTCTACATCTACATGAGATTCGGATGGTGCTATGCCTAAGGGGGCACTAGAAAGCGAAGCATGCTCTCGGGATACATAGCCATTATTATCTCGGGGCATTCAGACCACCCTTAATTTATAGCATTGGATTATTAATTCACTTCTAACAGGCTTTAACGACCTTACTGGCACTTAAAGAGGCCTTCTTTCCAGTGTTTTTTATCCAATTAGATTAATATTAAGGATGTCATTGTTATAAACCATAAATTGAAAGGCCCAACTGTACAGCTGCATTGAGGTTACTTTGTTTTAAATGACGAAATTGGTGTTAGTTGGGAAAGAAAAAATGTTTCAGTTTTTATACCCTATGAAAAAAGGGGGAAAATAAAATGTAGTTTATGGTTATCCCAGGGGAATAGAGTTCCTTTATGTAAAATTCCCTGTAAACTTGTTAGTTATTGGCAGTCGTAGTTTCCCACGGAAGTATATAACTATACCCGATAGCTTGCGTAAAGAGTGTATTTATGTGTGTCGTAGTGAGGTCTGCATTAACTATTCTTTTCCAGGAACTGTCAAAGTTATTTCCTAATACCCAATAATTCCTATTAGGAAACTGAGATTACCAAAACAAGGAAACAATCACACCAGGATACTGGGCAAGGACAAAACTGGTTCTTCCGCACCTATAACAGTACTATACCAAACATTGCTGCCCCTTGGTGCAGAGAGACTATTTGCCCAATGGGGGGGTCATGCAGTATATTTAGTATGTACATGTACATAGTAAAAATGATTGTAACTATATGCATATAAAAAGTCAAAGGCTGAGAGAGGTGCTGGGAGTTGCATAATAAAACATATTTTTTACCAGCTTTATGATGCACCAGTTTTCCGCAGGCCTTGTGATCTATGATAAACCCCTCCGAACTGTAGTTAATTTTCAGACGCCCCTCCTGTATGGCCCTAGTTTCGCCTATGTATCAGATACAGTATTCAGTCACACCACTCGAAAGAAAAAAATTCACTAAATCAGTTCCATACACTCACCCCCAAACCTCCAAGCACGTACTAAAACATCGACAGCCTCTTTGCAGCAAAACCCAGATGACCCACCCCCTTCTCACACCTCCTCTCCAACTCTGCCACCAAAAGGTTTCTGTCTACCTCTCTTCTTTTCATCTCTGCCTCTTTCTAAAGCCAAACACATGTGTCAGAGGAGAGTAGAACGAGTGGAATAGCATTCAGTATTGGCCTGTGATGCATCTGTTATTCTCTGGATGAAGCTGCTCACTAACCAAAAATAACAGGATTCAATAATAAGAGGGAACAGGTTAGTCTGGCATGTACTCAGCTATCTCTAAACTATTGCATTTGTTGGAGGGGGATTTATCACTATATTCACAATTTTTGGTTTGAAAGATGGACTTGCCCTTTGATGTTCATGGACACATAGGATGAAACAGTTTACAGAACATTGGTGTGGGCTCTATGGCTGTGTGTGAAAGTGGGAGTATAACCATCAAATTAGCGCATAAAATACAAAAGTTTCATCTGAAGAGCTGTAGTCTGTTAAATAAAACCACTTAGGCTTTATCGCTGGGGTTTCACACAATCACTGGTTTTTTAAAGCATCTCACAGTCATTAATTTAGATTTCTGGTAGAATATGTCGTGTGTTGTAAATGCCAAAGGTTTTTCCTTACATTACGTCTGTCATTCAGGCCACATCCAACTTGTGGACCAAAGCAACTAGTAATTGGGGTAAATGTAATAATTAAGAATGTTGACCACTCTGTCTTGTGGGACACAAATTGAACCACTGTGGGTCCCAGCAGAGTTCCTACCATTAAGTGACTTGGGTTACATCTATTCCAGTGAGCCACTATCTTGGCATATCACATGATTCAATCTATATCACTAACAAAGTAATAAATATACTGTGATCGGGTTTCATTATATCTTTAATAGTATATGTTTTGTTAATGGTGCACATGGCCCTTAGCCTTCCCATTTCTCCAATTTTCTTTTAATCAGTTTTACTTTTTTCCTTTAGTTACATTGTTTATTAAAGTTCTCTCTTGTTACTCCCAACTTATACTATTAGCTTTCAATGTCCATTTGTAGAAATCATTTGATATAGATTGTATGTAAATCGAATATTAAAAGGACACAGGAATGCGGAATTCAACACGATGGTTTTTTTTGAAAGGAGATTGATGACCTTAAATTGATATTTTATTAGCACTGTTAAAGCAGACCTCCAACCTCCATTTTCAAACTTGTGTTCCAAGATGTTTCTGAAGGGTACCAGTACCCAATCACCTGTCCACACGGCTGCTGTTACTAGCTGGTTTTGAGCGTGCATAGCAGCAGAAGGAGATGCTTTGGTAAGCAAGCAGGAAGATGGGATGCGGGTTCAACTACTTTCAGTAGTGTTGTTTAAATAGGTAATCAGGGGCATAGTTCCCACAAAGAAACCTGAAAATGTTGTTTCTGACATGGGGGGTGGTGGGGGGATGCATGCGGTGTTTGTTGGCGTGGGGCCATCTTATGTTCTGATTATGGCGATGCAGTGTATATGGGTACAGGTCTCCAACTGTTCCTTCCTATCGCATCACTGTTCATAGGGGACAAAGGAAAAGAAAAAAAAATAAGGGCCACGTGTGGGACTTATAATACAGTTGCCAAACACTGTGGACACGGTATTTAAATTACCAGTCACTTGGTCAACACTTAATCAATCAACCAGTGAACGTAACCATTCTATCAACCTTACCAGTCACTATAGGCATTTATATAAATGTACCAGTCACTGGGAACGGGCGGGCTGACTAAACACTAGAAAAGATATTTTTTTCTTTGGCATGTGAACCATAAATTGATAGATATTTATTTTAGGACTTGGTAGAATTTTAAGAAGGCATCAGGACATGACCAAGTGAAGATTGTTATGTGACAACCTTTAAACCATTAATGTTTTCTCTGGTGGTAAAACTTTAGGAAAAAATACTTGAGCCATTGTCAAATATTAAAACAGTTTCTGCCAAGAAGAAATGCAGAAGTGAAATGATTGCTGACAACACATGTCGCTCATAACTAGTTTAATTGTTAACCACTTGATTGAGTTGTATGAAAGGGTATGTCCACCCCCAAAATAAATTGGTATTTAGCAAGAATAGTCAACCTTAACCAATCCACAGGATGGATGCCGGGTCGGCCCCTTCGGGGGAGGGCTATAAACCTAACCTCGCAAAGTCCTGCTGGCAATACCAGTTTTATGTTGAGGGGGCGGTGGAATACCCCTTGACTTGAAGTCTGCCACAACATCATTGTTTCTACAGATGTTCTTATGTGTGTCAAAATGAATAAAACAATCCAAGTTGTAATCTGTACTAAAAAGAAATCACATATAAGCAAACAAGAAGGAAGCTGCCACGAGGAAGAAAGAGCATGAAGAAGAAGCGGGCGAGTGAAGCAGCTCATACAAGTTGATGCCATTCAAACAGATGTTATATACGTGTGTTTTAAGACATTGCCATTAATGTATGTAGACTGTCTTAGAAACAGGGATCTCAGTACTGGCTGCCTGGAGATGGTCGAACTCACTGTGAATAAATCCATTTCGCTTGCAGATTTGTTGGATTTTATCTTATAAAAATCTGAAAATCGAAAGCGGGGTGCCCATTGAAAGTCAATGGGCCGAGTAAACAATTCAAAGACATTTCGTGCCTAAATTAAGGTACACAGTAGACAATGGTTACTTGTTTTACTGACTGTAAATGGCTCAGAGGCAACTGGGAACGGAAATGGATGGGGAACACACGTATCAATGACAAAAAATAACCATCCAGTAACGGATAAGGAAAATTCAGTGCTTCTGTTTTCGCATTTCATTTGCAATTTTTGAATTTTGAATTATGAGGGAAAAAAAAATAGTAAAAACAGGTACCTTGTTAGGGGAGGTTGGAAAAAGTAGCCAAAAAGTCGAGGTTCCGGTGATAACCGTGTGAACCCCTTCGGAACCAGGAATAGTAAAGGATCTATCTAGATCACCCATTGCTTCAAAAAAGGTGTCAGGAGCGGGGGAACGCAGGGTAAGGTGGCTTACCCACGCGCTCCTCCACCACCCGACCGCTCTCCACCATCGAAACTCTCACAGGTCCCGACGGATTATTTTCTACTCTATGTGCATGCGA
>JAACNH010007491.1:0-14841 GCA_019447015.1 Hymenochirus boettgeri | reverse complement strand
AGTGTGAACAGAGTGAGAACAGTGTGGAAAGAGTGTGGGAAAGGTGAGGACAGAGTGTGAACAGAGTGTAAACAGAGTGTGAACAGCGTGATCAGAGTGTGAACAGTGTGTGAACAGTGAGGGCAGTGTGAGGACAGAGTGTGGAAAGAGTGATTACAGAGTGAGAACAGTGTGAACAGAGTAAGAACAGAGTGTTGGAAAAGTGTGGGAAAGGTGAGGAACAACGTGTGACATGTGAACAGCGTGTATAAGTGTGATCAGAGTGTATCAGAGTGTGAACAGTGAGGGCAGTGTGGGACAGAGTAAGGACAAAGTGTGGAAAGAGTGATCAGCGTGATTACAGAGTGAGAACGAGTGTGAACAGAGGAGAACAGAGTGAGAACAGTGAACAGAGTGGAGAACAGAGTGGTGGAAAGAGAGTGATTACAGAGTGAAGACAGAGTGAGAACAGAGTTGTGAACAGAGTGAGAACAGTGTAACAGAGTGAGAACAGTGTGAACAGAGTGAGAACAGTGTGAACAGAGTGTGGAAAGAGTGATTACAGAGTGAGAACAGTGTGGACAGAGTGTGAACAGAGTGAGAACAGAGTGTGATCAGAGTGGTGAAAAAGTGGATTACAGAGTGAGAACAGAATGAGAACAGTGTGAACAGAGTGTGGGAAGAGTGTGGGAAAGGTGAGACAGAGTGAGAACAGAGTGTGAACAGAGTGAGAACAGTGTGAACAGAGTGAGAACAGTGTGAACAGAGTGTGGGAAGAGTGTGGGAAAGGTGAGACAGAGTGAGACAGAGTGTGAACAGAGTGAGAACAGTGTGAACACAGTGTGAACAGAGTGAGAACAGTGTGAACAGAGTGAGGACAGAGTGAGAACAGTGAGAATAGAGTGAACAGGGTGTGGAACAGTGTGGACAGAGTGAAGACAGTGAGGACAGAATGAGAACAGTGTGAACAGTTTGAACAGAGTGGACAGAGTGTGGACAAGTGAGGATAGAGTGAGGACGAATGAGAACAAAGTGAGCACAGAGTTGGAACAGAGTTTGAACAGTGTGAACAAAATGGAACAGAGTGTGAACAGAGTGAGGACAGAGTGAGGACAGAGTGAGGGCAGAGTGAGAACAGAGTGTAAAGAGAGTGTGAACAGGATGAGAACAGAGTGTGAACAGTGTAAACAGAGTGAGAACATTGTGAACAGAGTGAACAGTGGAACATGTGGAAAGAGTGTGGGAAAGGTAGCAAGAGTGTGAACAGAGTGTAAACAGTGAACAGAGTGTGAACAGCGTGATCAGAGTGTGAACAGAGTGTGAACAGTGAGGGCAGTGTGAGGACAGAGTGTGGAAAGAGTGATTACAGAGTGATTATAGAGTGTTAACAGAGTGTGAACAGAGTGTGAACAGAGAACAAGTGTAGAACAAGAGTGTATCAGAGTGTGGAAAAAGGGATTACAGAGTGAGACAGAGGTGAACAGATGGGAGAACAGAGTGTGGAAAGATGTATTACAGAGTGAGACAGAGTGAGAACAGTGAGAACGTGGCAGGTGAAAAGATTTGGAAGGTGAGGACATAGTGTGAACAGAGAGAGAACAGTGTGAACACAGGGTGAACAGAGTGAGAACAGTGTGAACAGAGTGTGGGAAGAGTGTGGGAAAGGTGAGGACAGAGTGTGAACAGTGTGAACAGAGTGAGAACAGTGTGGAAAGAGTGTGGGAAAGGTGAGGACAGAGTGTGACAGTGTGAACAGTGTGATCAGAGTGTGATCAGAGTGTGATCAGAGTGTGATCAGAGTGTGATCAGAGTGTGAACAGTGAGGGCAGTTGTGAGGACAGAGTGAGGACAAAGTGTGGAAAGAGTGATTATAGAGTGTTATCAGCGTGTGAACAGAGTGTGAACAGAGTGAGAACAGAGTGTAACCAGAGTGTGGAAAAAGTGATTACAGAGTGAGAACAGAGTGTGAACAGAGTGAGAACAGAGTGTGGAAAGAGTGATTACAGAGTGAGGACAGAGTGAGAACAGTGAGAACAAGTGAGAACAGAGTGTAGGAAAGGTGAGGACAGAGTGTGAACCGAGTGAGAACAGTGTGAACACAGTGAGTGTGAACAGAGTGAGAACAGTGTGAACAGAATGTGGGAAGAGTGTGGGAAAGGTGAGGACAGAGTGTGAACAGAGTGTGAACAGAGTCTGAACAGAGTGTGAACAGAGTGAGAACAGTGTGAACAAAGTGTGAACAGAGTGAGAACAGAGTGAGAACTCTTCCTGAAAAGGCTGTTTTCACACAGTGGGAGAGTAGGGCTGTAGATTCCCTTATCTTCTCTGTAGGGATCTTCACACAGCAGGGAGTGGGAGGGACTTCCTGTCTCCTGTCCTGTATTTTGCTAGCCGGTGGCGAGGTGGAGGAGAAGCCTTAGGAATGTCACATGTCATTCTCTCATCCTCACCATTAACTTTCTGGTCAGTAATTTCTTTATATCTTGTGCTGTGGAGCACATAGAGAGGTGGTTAATGGCTTGTTTTAAAGGTAGGAAACTGGCCTTTCGTTTAAACCACAGTTCCCCTATAATAAAAATTACATGCCCCAAAATACATTGTATGATTGGCTATAGCACAGCTCTTACATATGATTGATTTAAGATACATTTTTTTCACCATTCCCAAAGTGAGCATCAGATCATCTTTATGAATAGCAACAAACTTGGATGTTGACTTGGAAGTAATGGAGTAAACAGAGAGTCTAAAAGACAGATCAATACTTCTCCATATAGACAGATATCAATATTCTGTAGCTAATGTAATCAACCAGAGTAGAGATAGGGCGTTACACCTCTACTTCTTTATTATCTATGTAACAATAGTATAAAAAATAATTATATTCTATCAGAGAGATTCAATAAAAGTTCTTATTGTTAAAAATGGTGCAAATTTTTCCCCAACCAAGAAACATGTTGACTGAATAAATTCTCTGGATATGGTTTAAGACCTGTGAGTGCTTCCATTTTTTTTCTCTCTCTCAATACTTTTTTTTTTTGATTAAAAGTAAGGTGGCAAAATGTAGCAAGTCCATTGGAATGCAACATCTTAAAGTCGAGGTCCAATTAAAGTGACAGTGCATCTTAAAGGGGATGTCCATGTTAAATTTCTTCAATAAATGAACCCCTTATATCCAAACTAGTTTACCAATTAATTTAAAATGGCAATGCATCTTATAGGCGAGGTTGCAAGTCCAATTGGAATAACAGAACATCTTAAAGGGCATGTCCACCCTTTAATTCATCTTTTGTAGTGATAGCTATCTTCCCCAGCCCCAAACGCTATAATATTATTGCCAGGGGGTGGGACCGGCAGGGGGTGGGACCGGCAGCCGTGTCTGCGATTGGTTGAAAGGCAGCCAATCACGGAAGCGGCTGCCGGCGGTTCAGAATGGTGAAGGAGCGAGGTAAGTTAAGTAATGATCGGGGGACTTTCTGGCATTAATATTATAGTGGTTGGGGTTGGGGAAGCATTGCCTATCACATACTAAAGGTTTTTACACTAGGGGGAGGGAGACCAAAATGGGAGGGAGAGGGAGGGGGGGAGGCCTGCAGTGCGCATGACAAACTTATGGACTATATGGACTCTGCTATCCTCCTGGTGGCCACTTTTTTGGACTTTGGGGGATTGTAGGAGAACCATATGGAGCTGGGATGTGAGGTAGGATGTTTTTACTACACTACAGAGTGGGGCCAGTAGTAGGGGGAATTATAGTTTTGGGGTGGACATGCCCTTTAAAGGAGGGGTTTTATTTAAGTGACAGTGCATCTTAAAGAAAAGTCTATATAAAATTACTACAATAGATGAACCCCTTCTATCCAAACTAAGTATCAGTCCATTTAAAGTGACAGTGCATCTTAAAAAGGAAGTGGTCTACCTTGTTATATATCCATGTGGACTTCAGTACATAGGGAAAGCCATAAGGAAGGTTTCCACTAGAATTGGAAAACAGATGTAATACAAAACAAAGTTTAGTAAGATGGGATTACTGTACATGGGAACCAAGTTCCCTTCCTTTATTCACAGTTTGCTGAAGTTCATAGGGGAACAGAATAGGAACTCAGACACAGTCACAACAGCAATTTACCAAGCAGCACAGCTCTTTTGCATAATATTTTAACGACAGCTAATACTGGAAATAAAGTACAAACTAGGGTCGCACTCCAATTATAAAGTGATTCTTTATTTGTGACCACACATCCACTCACAACGTTTCTACCCACACATCCACTCACAAAGTTTCCACCCACACATCCACTCGCAACGTTTCTACCCACACATCCACTCACAACGTTTCTACCCACACATCCACTCACAACGTTTCTAACACCACACATCCCACTCACAAACGTTTCTTCTGTTCTATTTTTTCTACCCACACATCCACTCACAACGTTTCTACCCATCAACCCGACCCACATTCCACCACAACGTTTCTGGGGGGTTGGTTTTTCTCCCCCTTCCTTCCGGAGTATACAGGCAAAGGAATAAATAACCTAGCCCATTAGGTACCACACCGCCTCTAAAAGGGGAGGCCCTGTATTCACAGAAGGGGAGGTAATCAATGTATCACAGTGTTACTGAATTGGTCATGATAAAATTTTCTGTTTACAGAGATGAATAAACAAGTTTCTGTCACTTCAGTGACTGGTAAAAAGTTCTACAAATTGTATAAAATTTTCTCTCAGTTTAAATTCATCCCAGTAGGTGGCCGGGCTCCTTAGTCCAAAAAAAAAATGTATATAATTACAATTTTATCTGCTAGGATTTTTGCACTTTTAGTATCACAAGTGCATATTCCCTACGGTTGTAAGGAAGCTTTTTTGCACTTTGGTGAATTCCAGAGTTTTCCAATCCAGCACTGATAGTATATATATCCAATTCATCCTACATGGCATCGATATAAATCCATAAAGCATTGCACTCTCTGTATATTCAGTAACTCTCCAGCTTCGTACTACTCTTCTCTATTAAAACCTTTTTGTCGTATCTACCATTCACTGGGAATTACTTCTATTCCATTCTCTACAATAAATCTACATATTATCAGGTTTCAATCTCATGTTTCATCATAGACTCCTCACCTTCGTGGGTAATCTCTAGCACATATATGGTAACTATAATCTATCATTGTGTCCCATGTCTCTAATCCCCTTACTTCACATCCTACCTCTCTTAATCACAAGATATGTTATCTAATTAGCTAGTTTAATTAAATCTATCTACAAAAATCTACCTATCTGTAACCAAATCAGTATATGGTATCTATATATCTATGATTGATAAATCTACCCTTACATCTACTACCTTCTGGTAACCACACGTATAATGGATCTATATTCCTCTTATATATGATAATCTACCCTTACATCGCTATCTATGCGTAAACCAGTCACATGTATATGGTATCTATATATCTATATATGATACTCTACCTTACATACCTACCATCTGGAACCAGACTAGCTATATGGTATCTTTTAATATGATAATGCAAAAATACTCACCCTTACTCCTACCTATCCTGTAACCAAGCACTAAGTATGGAATACTATATATCTATATGATAAATCTAACATGACATCCTCCGTGTAAGCAGCACAGTGATAGGTGTATGCTCATTATCTCATATCGATAAAATCTACACCCTTTACAATCCACCCTATCTGGTAACCACAGATACTATTCAATGTCATCGATGCTAACAACAGTATTTTGTATATATAAAATATAATCTAAATCTACCCTTACAGACCTTACTATATGGTAACCAGCACAGTATGTATATGTATCGTTTGTAATTATGTTACAGTCCTCTATATCGTAACAGCCAGTATGGTTTTATCTAAGAGAAAGGGATGCTACCTTACATACTCCTACCCTATCTGTCAACCAGCAATGTTATTGGATCATATATCTCTATATGATAAATGTAGCCTTAACTATTCCTACTATCTGGTAACCAGCCAGTCTATGATCTATATATCTATATATGATACTCTACTACCAATCCTACTATCTGGTAACCAGCAAAAGTATATTGATGTCTATATATCTCTATATATGACGACAATCTACTATCCGCTAACCAGTCACAAGTATATGATATCATATACTATATATGATAAATCTACCCTTATCATCCTAACATCTGGGATACCAGCACAAAGTATATTATATCTGATATATGATAAATTCTACCCTTACGAACCATCCGATCGGAACCAGCACAGATAATTGGTATCTTAATACATATATGATGACAATTACCTATCCGCCTAACCAAGCACAGTATATGATATCCTATATACTCTTATATGCATAACTCTAACCTTACATCCTACCTATCGGTAACCAGACAGTCATATGATATCTATACTATGATAAATCTAAACCCTTAAATCAACTACCTTCCGGTAACCAGGCACAAGTATATGGTATCTATATATCTATATATGATAAATCTACCCTTACATTCCTACCTATCCTGTAAACCAGCCAGTATATATATCTATAATCTATTATGATACTTACCATACATCATATCCAGACAGCCTCAAATGGGTTAATATTCGATATTGAAAACTAACTACTTACAATCCTCCTATCCGGTTAACCAGCACAGTATAGGTATCTATATATCTATATATGATAAATCTACCCAATTACAATCCTAACCTATTGGTACAGCACAGTTAAGATGGTATTTATATATCTAATATGATAAAATCTACCCTTAAGATACAACTAATTGGTAACCACAGTATATGGTTACATATATTATATATGATACATTCACCCTTACACTCCTAACCTATCTGGTTGCTCAGCACAGTATAATGGTTAATTCTTATATTCGTATATATGATAAAATCTAACCCTTACAATCCCACTATCTGGTAACCAGACACAGTATTATGTCAAAACTCTATAGTATATCTATATATGTAAATCTAACCCTACATCCTACTATCCGAACCAGCACGTATAGCGTGGTATCTATATATTATATATGAATAAATCTCCCGTTACATCCTACACATTCTCTAGGTCATTACCTGAAGGGGACAGTATATCCTTATAATTACTAATAACTGAAGTGAACTACCCTTATAATCACTGAACACATTATCTCTTATTATTACAACGTATAAGGGGAACTTATCCCTTATATTCCACTGGGTAGGGACACATTATCCTTATATTACTAGTGACATCCTATAACATTGTAGAGTGGGCGGTTCCTTATAATACTGTAAGGGTGAACATTATCCTTATATATTACAGTGGAACTTCTAAAGTTAAGTAAGGGACATATCCTTATATATTACAACGTGTAAGGGGACCGTTATCCTCGCCTATATATTACAACCGTAAGGGGAAACATTATCCCTTACATATTACACTGTAAGGTGGAAACATTGATCCCTTAGATTTTACAACTGTAAGTGGTACACATGATCCCTTGTATATTACGTAGGATTATTCATAGGGGAACATATATCCGCTTATATATTACAACGGTAAGGTGAACAATATGGCCCTTATATATTAGCATAACCTGTAAGTGACACATTTATCCCTTATATTTACACTGTAGGGAACAACTATCCCTTATATATTACACTGTAGTGAACATTATCCCTTATATATATACAACTGTGAAGGGGAACATATCCCTTATATATTACATGGGGATACATATCCTAATACACGTAGGAGGAACATTATCCTATATATTGCACTGTAAGGGGAAACATTATCCCTTTATATTACACTGGTAAGGCGAACATTATCCCTTATATATTACACTTTAAGGGAAGACTTATCATTATATATACACTGTTAAGGAGAAAATTATTCCTTTAGAATTAAAACACGGTAAGGAGTACCATTATCCCTTATGTGTACACACTGTAGGGAACATATACCTTTTATATTACAACCTGTAAGGGGGTACATTACTCCCTTATATTCTACTACACTGTACGGAGACATTATCCTTTATATTACAACGTAAGGGGAAACATTATCCTTATAGTATTACACTGTAAGGGGACATTACCTAACCCCTTATATCCTAATGTAAGGGGGTAACATAATCCTATAATATTACAATGTCAGGGGAAATTATCCTTATATATTTACCACTTAAGGGGGACGAGGTTTAGGGTCCCGTTATATATTACAAGGGGGGAGTACTACGTAAGGGGCACTTATTCCCTTATATATTACACTGTAGGGAACAGTTATCCCTTGTAATATTACAAACTTGTAAAGGGGAACATTTCCCGTTTTTATTAATCCACTGTATAGGGGAACCTTATCCCTTTAATATACACTGTAAGTGGAAATTATCCCTTATATGATGTACACTGTAAGGGAACATTAATCCCTTATATATTACACTTGTAAGGGGAATTATCCCTTAATATTACACTGTAAGGGGAACATTACCTCTAATATTACACTGTAAGGGGAACATTATCCCTTATTTTACACTGTAAGGGAAACATATACCCTTATATTTACAACTGTAAGGGGAACATTACCTGTATATATTACACACACTGATAAGGGGAACATTACCTTATATAATTACAATGTAAGGGGAACTTACCCTTATATATTACAATTAACAGTGGGGAACATTATCACCTTATATATTACACGTACAGGGAACCTTATCCCTTTATAATACTACACTGTAAGGGGAAACATTACTCCTTATTTATGACAAACTGGTAAGGGGAACATTATCCTATATATTACACATGTACGGGGACCATTTATCAATTATTATTACACTGTAAGGGGAACATTTATCCCTATATATTACATACCTGTTAAGGGGAACATTATCCTTATTATTACATGTAAGGGGGAACATTATCGATTATACACTGTAGGGGAACATTATCCTTATATATTCATACTGTAAGGGGAACATTATCCCTTATATATTACACTGTAGGGGAACAATACCTTATTATTTACAAACAATGTAAAGGGGTATATTATCCCTTATATATACACTGTAAGGGGGAAGCATAATCCTGATATTATAGTACAACTGTAAGGGGAAACAATTATCCCTTAATTAGGTTACACAGTACAGATTTCTGGAAAGATGACAAAAGGATCTGGAAGATCCTGTCTGCCTCTTTCAAAGGATCTGCATACAACACGTCCGAGCGTTCTCCCCTATAGTGGGGGGAGTCTAGAGCGGGGCCGATGGAAATTTTTCGGCCTTTCCCGAACGAGCGTACGGCCGACCCCACGTTCGGGGCAGAGCGGCCCTGCGCTAGCGGTTGGCATAAAACGAAACCGTAACACACAGTAACTATAAAGCCCCCGATATCCGTCGGTCCGACGATATCGGGGCTATTACTTACTGTGTACCGCTATCTTTGTAAGGGCATTATTGTCACCTTTATATATACACTGTAGGACACTGATCTATATATCAACGTAGGGGACATTATCCCTTATATGTACCTGTAAGAGGACACATTATCCCTATATATTACACGTGTGAGGTAACATTATCCCTTATATTATTACAACTGTAAGAGGAACATTACCACTTTGTATACTGTAGTTCTTCCCTTATATATTACACTGTAAGGGGTAACATTATCAACCCTATATATTCATGTGAGAAAGGACATTATCCTTATATATTACCTGTAATGGTGAAGCATTATCCCTTATATATTAACCACTGTAAGGTGGAACATTATCCTCTTATATTTACACTTTAAGGGGACATTCATCCCTTATATATTACACTGTCAGGGGAACATGTATCCTTTTTATTAATTCAGTTACCTTAATATTACACTGGAAGGGGAAACATTATCCCTTATATATACACTGTAAGGGGAACATTTTCCTTATATATTACACTGTAAGGGAACAGTTCCCTTTATGATTACACTGTAAGGGGAAAAAATTATCTTATATATTACACGAAGGGGAACATATCCCTTATATAGTAACTAGCGGAACAATTTCTTTATAACACTCACACTAGGAATAATCCTTAATACACTGTAAGAGGGAACGTACGCCGTATATATACCACTGTAAGGGGACTTATCCTTATATATTACAAGGTAAGGGGAACATTATCCCGTGTCTTAATATGTAGGGACTATCCAGCTTAACTGTTAAGGGGAACATATCCCTTATATACTTACACCTGTAAGGAGAAAACACTTACCTCTTATATATTACCACTGTAAGGCGGACCATATCCCTTATATATTACACTGTAAGGGAACACATTATCCCTTATATTTACACCTGTAAGGGGAACATTATCCCTTTATATTACAACTGTAAAAAAAGGGGAACAATTTTATATTATACTAACCCCGTAGTGGATTTCATAGGAGGATAAAACTGTAGATATTATAGTCTTATAATCTTAAAGTTCAGCAGAGGAGGAAGGAACACCATAGACCAAAGGGGTCAGGTTATAATAATAATGCACCAACCCATTCTTGTAAATTTTAATAAGATTATTAAAGTACACCTGGAGTACCCCGTGTCCTGTATAAAAGGTACTCGGCCTCGCCCTTGCCTGCATCGTACTTTTATATGTTCACGGAAACTCCTCGGTGACTTCTAATATCCTTATAATTACAGTTGGGGGTGCATATCCACTATATTTACACTGTAAGGGGAACATTATCCCTTAATATATTACAAACTGTAAGGAGAACATTATCCCATCTATATTACACGTGTAAGGGAACCATTATCCCTTATATTACACGTACCTGGTCAGGAACATTATCCCTTATATATACACGTACGAGGGAACTATCCCTTATATATTACATGTAAGGTGAATATTATCCTTATAATTACACTGTAAGGGGCAACATTATCTTTATATTAACTGTAAGGAGAACTATTCTTAAATATTACACTGTTAAGGGGAACATTCCATTATATTCACCTTTAAGGAATACCATAGATTACACTGTAAGTAGAACATTATCCTTATATATTACACTGAAGTGGAACATTGATCCCTTATAAGCTACACTGTAAGGGGCACATTTTCCCTTTAATATTACACTGTAAGGGAACCATTATCCCTTATATATTACAACCATGTACAGGGGCACATATACCCTTATTATATTACACTGTAAGGGGACATTAGTCCCTTTATATTAATACACTGTAAGGGGAACATTATCCCTATATATTACACTGTAAGGGGAACATTTTCCTAATATACCAACTGTAAGGGGAACATTATCCTTATTAGATACTACTGTACATCCTTATTCATGTAGGGGAGCATTTATCCTTATAGATTACACTGTAAGGGGAAACGTGATCCCTTATATATTACACCGTAAGGGGAACTTTCCCTTATATATATACACTGTAAGGGAACATTATCTCTTATATTTTACAATGTAAGGGGGTAACATTATCCTCTATATTATTAACACTTAAGGTGAACATTATCCTTACATTACATAAACATTAAGGTGAACATTTATCCTTATAATATTATACTGTAAGGGGAACGTATCTTATATATTACCCACTGTAAGGTGAAACATATCCTTATATATATCAACTGTAAAGGGGAACGTTCCCTTATATCATTCACACGTAGCAGGGGAAAATTATCTTTATATATTCACTGTAAGAGAACATATCCCTTATATATGTACACTGTAAGAGGAACAGTATCCCTATATTACCAAAACTGTAAGAGACATATCCCTTGTATATTACAACTGTAGGGGAAACATTATCCTTATAATATTTCAAACAACCACTGTAAGGGGAACTATTATCTTCTTATATTTACACATATAGGAGAACATTATCCTTATATATTACCAACTTGTAAGACAGGGAACCTTATCCTTATATATTACACTGTAAGTGGAACCATTATCCTTATTTATTCACACCTTATGGGTACATTAATCCTTATATAGTATCACTGTAGGGGAAATTATCCCTTAATTACAGTACAACTGTAAGGGGTACATTATCCCTTATTATATTACACTGTAAGGGGGAACATTATGCCTTAATATTACCTGTAAGGGGAAACGTTATCCTTATATAGTACAACTGTAAGGGGAAGCATTATCCCTATATACCGTGGGAACATATCCCTTATATAATCCTTTGGGACAATATCCTATAAGGGAACTTAATTTAATCTGAGGGGAAAATATATCCTGTAATATTACAACTGTAAGGAGGAACTTATCCTTATATATTACCACGTAAGGGAATTAACATTATCCTTATATATTACAATCAAAATGTAAGAGGGAAACATTATCCCCTTATATATTACACTGTAAGGGAACTGATCGTATATACACTGTAATGAATATTAACACTTGTAAGGGACATTATCCCTTATATCTTACACACTGTAAGGGGTTACTTATTAACGTGGAACACTTAATCATTAACAGTACACTGTAAGGGTACATTATTCATACCTGGGGAATCCCTTATAATATTACACTGTAGGGAGAACATTATCCTTATATATTACACTGTAAAGGGAACATTTATCACTTATATAGATTAATCTAAAGGGGAACATTACACTTATATATTACAACTGTTAAGAGGAAATTTATCCCCTTATATATCAAAACACGTAAGGGGAACATTATCCTTTATTTAAGCACTTAAGGGGACATATCCCTTATATAGGGACACGCTAGACTTTTAATATACACTAAGGGGAAACATTATCCCTTTTACTTTAGATTATTACACTAACGTAAGGGAAATTATCCACTATATATTACGTAGACAACGTACCTTAGTCCGAAGGCACTATCCCTTATATATTACACGTCAAGGGAACATTATCCTATATATTACACTGAAGGGGGAACATTACCCTTATATCTTAATATACACTGTAAGGGAAGGAACATTATCCTATATATTTAAAACTGTAAGGGGAAACATTATCCCTTAATATATTAAGGACATTATAATATTGGGGAACATTTCCTTAATATATTACACGTAAGGGAACACATTATCCCTTATATATCACTGTAGTGGAAATTATCCCTTATATATACACTTCAGGTGAACATTATCCCTTAATATTTACATCAGTTAAGGGGGAATTATCCTTATATATTAACAATGTAAGGGGACCATTATCCTTAGTAGTATTCAACTGTAAGGGGAACATGATCACCTTATATTACACTGTAACATTACCGATATTACATGAGGGGAACATTTCAATCCGTATATCATGACAACTGTAGGGAGTAACATATCTTATAATTCACTGTAAGGAGAACCAATAATCCCTTATATGTACCATGGTAAGGGGAACTTATCCTATATATTAACACTGTAAGGCGAACATAATCCATCTATATATTACACTCTAAGGGGAACATTATCCCTTTATATATACACCGTAAGGGAACATTATCCTTAATATTACCACTACACATAGGGGAACATTATCCACTATATATAACGTAATGAGGAACATTCATCCCTTATATATACCACTATAAGGGGGAAAACATTTATCCTTATATTTACAACTGTACAGGGAACAATTATCCTTATATTATTACAATGTAAGGGGAACAGTTATCCTTATATATTCTCCTGAGGAAGGGGAACAGATCCTTAGGGATATTCACTGTAAGGGGACATATCCTATCTATATATTACCACTGTAGGAGAAAACTTATCCTTAGATACTATTACCAACACGTAGGGGAAACTTATCCTTATATATACAAACACTGTAAGGGGAACATTCATCCTTAATATCATCAACAAGGGGACATGTTCCCTTAGATATTACACTGTAAGGGAAATAATCCTCCTATCTTTACACGTATGGAGAACACTTATCCTGTATGAATTAAACCTGTAAGGGAACATGTATCCTTATATATTACACTGTAAGCCGGGAAACATTCCCCTTATAATTATACTGTAAGAAGCACACATTATCCCTTATATTTACTCTGTAGCACTACTAATTATTAACTGTAAGAAATCCTATATTACCAGACCTTATCGATATTTACAATCTAGGGCTAATTTTTTTTTTTTTGTTTGGGGGGGGCACTATATACACTGGTAGCAACCTGACTATATTACCCTAAGGAACATATCCAGTATCCGTATAAGGGAAAACAGTATCCCTTATATATTACACGTAAGGGAACTTTGTTTACAGGGGGAAACATTATCCCTATATATTACACTGTAGGGAAATTATCCCTTATATATTACACCAATGTAAGGGAACATACCTATATTACCTAGGGCAACCTATATATACTAAGGGCATACTATTACTGTAAGGGAACATTATCCCTTATAATTATCATCGTAAGGGGAACATTATCTAATCTTACACTGTAAGAATTTCTATTAGTCACACTGTAGGGAACTTACCCTTATTAATTACAATGTAAGGGGAACATTATCCCTTATATATACACTGTAAGGGGAATTTCCTATATATTATACAAACTGTAAGGGGACAGTATCCCGATTATATTACAATCACTGTAAGTGGGAACTATCCCTTTATATATTACCACTGTAAGGGAACTTATCCCTTATAATTATAACGTAAAGGGAACAATTATCTCCCTTAATATTATACAATCATCAACTGTAAGGGGAACATTATCCCTTATATATTACACTAACCCTAAGGGGAAATACCTAATATCTGAGCTCCATTCACTTAGGGGATATCATTACATATTACACTGTAAAGAATGTATAACATTATCCCTTAACTTATTACAG